>OX608081.1:47775642-47869708 GCA_951509765.1 Sphenella marginata | reverse complement strand
TGTATATATTTATTTAAATTTATTTAAGAAAAAAAATTTCATAGGTTCCTCCCTAAAAATTAGTATATCTTTTTTGTTTGTGGTCCGATTTTGATAAAACAAAGTGCAGATCCCTTTCCAAGCTTCAGGGAGTATATTTGTGAAAGTCTCATTAAAATCCATTGCTTAGTTTCCGAGATCCTCAAGTTCAAACAGACAAACAGACAGACGATAATTCTAAAAATGGGTCAGATGAACTCTATAGTATTCCCCAAGTCACCCCCAGTAATTTTTTCAAAGAAATTTTCAATGCACAGACACGACTTTTCTAGAGTTTTATTAAAGATATGCTGATACCCACATAAATATGTATATATATATGTAGTATGTATTTATTTAAATTTATTTAAGAAAAAATATTTCATAGGTTCCTCCCTAAAAATTAGTATATCTTTTTTGTTTGTGGTCCGATTTTGATAAAACAAAGTGCAGATCCCTTTCTAAGCTTCAAGCAGTATATTTGTGAAAGTCTCATCAAAATCCATTGCTTAGTTTCCGAGATCCTTAAGTTCAAACAGACAAACAGACAGACAATAATTTTAAAAATGGATCAGATGAACTCCATAGAATTCCCCAGGTCATCCCCAGTCATCTTTTCAAAGAAATTTTCAATGTACAGACACGACCCTTCTAGAGATTTATTATAGTATAGATATGCTGATACCCACATAAATATTTATTTAAATTTATTTAAGGAAAAATATTTCATAGGTTCCTCCTTAAAATTAGTATATCTTTTTTGTTTGCGGTCCGATTTTGATAAAACAAAGTGCAGATCCCTTTCTAAGCTTCAAGCAGTATATTTGTGAAAGTCTCATTAAAATCCATTGCTTAGTTTCCGAGATCCCCAAGTTCAAACAGACAAACAGACAGTCATCTTTTCAAAGAAATTTTCAATGTACAGACACGACCCTTCTAGAGATTTATTATAGTATAGATATCCTGATACCCACATACATAAATATTTATTTAAATTTATTTAAGAAAAAAAATGTCATAGGTTCCTCCCTAAAAATTAGTATATCTTTTTTGTTTGTGGTCCGATTTTGATAAAACAAAGTGCAGATCCCTTTCTAAGCTTCAAGCAGTATATTTGTGAAAGTCTCATTAAAATCCATTGCTTAGTTTCCGAGATCCTCAAGTTCAAGCAGACAAACAGACAGACGATAATTCTAAAAATGGGTCAGATGAACTCTATAGTATTCCCCAAGTCACCCCCAGTAATTTTTTCAAAGAAATTTTCAATGCACAGACACGATTTTTCTAGAGTTTTATTAAAGATATGCTGATACCCACATAAATATTTTTTTAAATTTATTTAAGAAAAAAAATTTCGTAGGTTCCTCCCTAAAAATTAGTATATCTTTTTTGTTTGTGGTCCGATTTTGATAAAACAAAGTGCAGATCCCTTTCTAAGCTTCAAGCAGTATATTTGCGAAAGTCTCATCAAAATCCATTGCTTAGTTTCCGAGATCCTTAAGTTCAAACAGACAAACAGACAGACAATAATTTTAAAAATGGATCAGATGAACTCCATAGCATTCCCCAGGTCATCCCCAGTCATCTTTTCAAAGAAATTTTCAATGTACAGACACGACCCTTCTAGAGATTTATTATAGTATAGATATGCTGATACCCACATAAATATTTATTTAAATTTATTTAAGAAAAAAAATTTCATAGGTTCCTCCCTAAAAATTAGTATATCTATTTTGTTTGTGGTCCGATTTTGATAAAACAAAGTGCAGATCCCTTTCTCATCAAAATCCATTGCTTAGTTTCCGAGATCCTTAAGTTCAAACAGACAAACAGACAGACAATAATTTTAAAAATGGATCAGATGAACTCCATAGCATTCCCCAGGTCATCCCCAGTCATCTTTTCAAAGAAATTTTTATTGTACAGACACGACCCTTCTAGAGATTAATTATAGTATAGATATGCTGATACCCACATAAATATTTATTTAAATTTATTTAAGAAAAAAAATTTCATAGGTTCCTCCCTAAAAATTAGTATATCTTTTTTGTTTGTGGTCCGATTTTGATAAAACAAAGTGCAGATCCCTTTCTCATCAAAATCCATTGCTTAGTTTCCGAGATCCTTAAGTTCAAACAGACAAACAGACAGACAATAATTTTAAAAATGGATCAGATGAACTCCATAGCATTCCCCAGGTCATCCCCAGTCATCTTTTCAAAGAAAATTTCAATGTACAGACACGACCCTTCTAGAGATTTATTATAGTATAGATATGCTGATACCCACATAAATATTTATTTAAATTTATTTAAGAAAAAAAATTTCATAGGTTCCTCCCTAAAAATTAGTATATCTTTTTTGTTTGTGGTCCGATTTTGATAAAACAAAGTGCAGATCCCTTTCTAAGCTTCAAGCAGTATATTTGTGAAAGTCTCATCAAAATCCATTGCTTAGTTTCCGAGATCCTTAAGTTCAAACAGACAAACAGACAGACAATAATTTTAAAAATGGATCAGATGAACTCCATAGCATTCCCCAGGTCATTCCCAGTCATCTTTTCAAAGAAATTTTCAATGTACAGACACGACCCTTCTAGAGATTTATTATAGTATAGATATGCTGATACCCACATAAATATTTATTTAAATTTATTTAAGAAAAAAAATTTCATAGGTTCCTCCCTAAAAATTAGTATATCTTTTTTGTTTGTGGTCCGATTTTGATAAAACAAAGTGCAGATCCCTTTCTCATCAAAATCCATTGCTTAGTTTCCGAGATCCTTAAGTTCAAACAGACAAACAGACAGACAATAATTTTAAAAATGGATCAGATGAACTCCATAGCATTCCCCGGTGGCGCGAACTAACGTCAGTGGAATTAACGTCAGTGACGTTAATTCGCACCCAAAAAGCGAATTAATGTCAGTGACATTAAGACGCATGACCAAAAACGAATTAAAGTCAGTGCCGTTAATTCGTATAATATTTTGACTTTAGTTCGCTTTAGACATGCGAATTAATGTCATTGAGGCATTTGGGTTTGAGATTCGACGAAGTAGCGCCGCAGGCGAAAATTTGACTTAGGTCAGATCCAAAATTCGGGGCGTGATCCATGGTATTTATGTGCAGAACTCCTTTCCGCATTGGCGGCCTTCGGCCGCGCTTCAAAAAATAACCCTGGGCTACGCCATTCCAACTCCGGGTGTGTGCTTTAGCCGTGGCTACCGCCACGGTGATGTCCTTCCCCGTGCCACATTTCCCACTTTTTCACTTTTTTGGCTCAGCCTAATGTGCCATTACAACAACCACATGAAAATGACAGAAAATTGTGAACTTTAACTGCAAATAACTTTTGAACGGTTGAAAAAAATCTCATTTCAGATTCTAAATCTAGACGTGGGTAATCGTTTACGTGGGGTATCGAGCGCTAATACACAACCAAAAATGTTGAGATATGTATCAGGAGACGCGCTTTGGTCCCAGGAGCATGAATATAACTCCGCTGAACCAATATTTTTAGTAGTTTGCGAGATATTTGCAGTTAAAGTTCAGAATTTTCTGTCATTTTCATGTGGTTGTTGTAATCACATTACCCTGTGAGAAAAGAGTGGCACGCTGAAGGACATCACCGTGGCGGTAGCCACGGCTATGGCACACACCCGGAGTTGGAATGGCCTAGCCCAGGGTTATTTTTTGAAGCGCGGCCGAAGGCCGCCAATGCGGAAAGGAGTTCTGCACATTAATACCATGGAATCAAAATCCATTGCTTAGTTTCCGAGATCCTTAAGTTCAAACAAACAAACAGACAGACAATAATTTTAAAAATGGATCAGATGAACTCCATAGCATTCCCCAGGTCATCCCCAGTCATCTTTTCAAAGAAATTTTCAATGCACAGACACGACCCTTCTAGAGATTTATTATAGTATAGATATGCTGATACCCACATAAATATTTATTTAAATTTATTTAAGAAAAAAAATTTCATAGGTTCGTCCTTAAAAATTAGTATATCTTTTTTGTTTGTGGTCCAATTTTGATAAAACAAAGTGCAGATCCCTTTCTAAGCTTCAAGCAGTATATTTGTGAAAGTCTCATCAAAATCCATTGCTTGGTTTCCGAGATCCTTAAGTTTAAACAGACAAACAGACAGACAATAATTTTAAAAATGGATCAGATGAACTCCATAGCGTTCCCCAGGTCATCCCCAGTCATCTTTTCAAAGAAATTTTCAATGTACAGACACGACCCTTCTAGAGATTTATTATAGTATAGATATGCTGATACCCACATAAATATGTATTTATTTAAATTTATTTACAAACAGACAGACAATGATTTTAAAAATGGATCAGATGAACTCCATAGCATTCCCCAGGTCATCCCCAGTCATCTTTTCAAAGAAATTTTCAATGTACAGACACGACCCTTCTAGAGATTTATTATAGTATAGATATGTACATTAAGGCGCCTCACGCTCCATACAAGAAAAAATGGACACCCTGTTTCCATCGGAATTATAAACTTCAATGTATTCTAAGACCTTGGTCAAAATATTTCGAAAAAATATTAAGATTTACCGGAGCTAAACCGCTTTAAAAAAACGCTAAAAATATCGTTTTTTATGTATAAAAGGAGTATGAAAAAATATTTTTTAATAAAAAGGACCACCACCTTAACCTTAACCTAGAAAAAGCATTACCTTTTCCAAAATTTTCTGTTTCTATCGCCTATTACAAACGTAAAATGTACATTTTGAACCTAGGTTGTCATAGTTTTCACGATAATAAAGTTTACATGTATGCCTGGAATGAAACTGTGGTATCGAGAGGTTCTCAAGAAGTACCATCTTGTATATTAAAACACCTAAAAAATCTTAGAAATCAGAAACATATCATAGCTTACAGCGATATGTGCACAGGGCAGAACAGGAATATAAAATTGGCAACTTGGTTGAAAATTGTGCAATCGGTAGAAAATAATGCAGATATTATTTACCATAAGTTTTTACTATCAGGACATTCTGGAGGAATAATAATTTAATGTTTGTTCCCCAGGATTTCTATGAAACCATAAAAACATGTCGAAAGAGTAATAAGTTTATATTACCTGAAATGAAACGTGGCTACTTTTTTTCTACGAAATATCTGGAAGAAGCAATTCATAAAAGATTAAAAAACATTAATGGGAACCTGTAAATTGGCTAAGGATATGTTGGATGCGATTTATAAAAAGTGAACCCTATAAAATGTTTTATAAAGAATCTATGGAAGTGGATACATAGTTCAAAATACTAGATTTATTGCCTAGTCGGGGAGGACCAAGGAACTTCAACAAAATAAAATTAACACCACTAGGTATACAAAAATGTACGTTCCATTTCAACTTCTAAGTAAAAGGATATGATGGAGTTACTAAGGTATATACCACCTATATTTTAACAACCTCACACATAATCTAAATGAGGAGAATTAATATGTATGGCAAAATCTTTAATATTATACTTAATAAACGAATTTTAAGTTAATTTTTTAATAAATTCAATTTCAATTTCAATACATGTTCTTCTTAATACATAAATAAAAACCTGTATCTAAATTGAAAGCTTGCTTATTTATTTTATAGCTATTTCAACGCTGCCTAAAAGTGTTTTTATTGGTATACAGCCAAAAATATCTTTATTTTGATACCCATGTTGGTACATATCTTGCTTTATATTCTGTATACCACCTCAAGTGGCAATAGGCAAGAGGTTAATCTTAAAATGTATCATACGATCTATATGCCAACTTTGGTCCAAATCCCTTCGGCAGTTCCCGAGATAATTAATACGAAAAAATAAATAAATGGCGGTTATATGGCAAACCTAGGTGGAAATCCCACTCGAAAATATCTTAGTTAGTAAAAGGCCGAAAATGTCTATTTTTTGGTACCCATATCGGCCTACCTTGTTTTATAAGGTGGCGCGAACTAACGTCAGTGACGTTAATTCGCACCCAAAAAGCGAATTAATGTCAGTGACATTAAGACGCATGACCAAAAACGAATTAAAGTCAGTGCCGTTAATTCGTATAGTATTTTGACTTTAGTTCGCTTTGGACATGCGAATTAATGTCATTGAGGCATTTGGGTTTGAGATTCGACGAAGTAGCGCCGCAGGCGAAAATTTGACTTAGGTCAGATCCCCAATTCGGGGCGTGATCCATGGTATTTATGTGCAGAACTCCTTTCCGCATTAGCGGCCTTCGGCCGCGCTTCAAAAAATAACCCTGGGCTACGCCATTCCAACTCCGGGTGTGTGCCATAGCCGTGGCTACCGCCACGGTGATGTCCTTCCGCGTGCCACGTTTCCCACTTTTTCACTTTTTTGGCTCAGCCTAATGTGCCATTACAACAACCACATGAAAATGACAGAACATTTTTAACTTTAACTGCAAATAACTTTTGAACGGTTGAAAGAAATCTCATTTCAGATTCTAAATCTAGACGTGGGTAATCGTTTACGTGGGGTACCGAGCGCTAATACACAACCAAAAATGTTGAGATATGTATCAGGAGACGCGCTTTGGTCCCAGGAGCATGAATATAACTCCGCTGAACCAATATTTTTAGTAGTTTCCGAGATATTAGCAGTTAAAGTTCAGAATTTTCTGTCATTTTCATGTGGTTGTTGTAATCACATTACCCTGTGAGAAAAGAGTGGCACGCGGAAGGACATCACCGTGGCGGTAGCCACGGCTATGGCAACCACCCGGAGTTGGAATGGCGTAGCCCAGGGTTATTTTTTGAAGCGCGGCCGAAGGCCGCCAATGCGGAAAGAAGTTCTGCACATAAATACCATGGATCACACCCCGAATTGGGGATCTGACCTAAGTCAATCCCAGATTGATGATATAATGATCATAAGTCGAAGGTGATAATGAAAAATGAAAATTTGGAATATAAAAAAAATGTAATGACTTTAGTTCGCTTTCTTAATGCGAATTAATGTCAATGACGTTAGTTCGCTAAAAATATTGACCTTAGTTCGCTTTTGGCATGCGTCTTAATGTCACTGACATTAATTCGCTTTTGAGGTGCGAATTAACGTCACTGACGTTAATTCCGTTGACTTTAGTTCGCGCCACCTTTTATAATTTAAAAAAAATCAGATAGGTGGCAACCCTGTAATCCGTCCCAAGTCGCAACACCCAACTAAAAAATCTTAGGACGAAGCATACTATGTACATTTGTACCAAATTCCTCCTAAATCGGTCAACTGGTTCCCGAGATAATATGAACATACAAATATACAAAGACTCAGGTGGCTGGCAACCATGTAAACCGGCCCAGTGGCAACACCCAACTAAAAAAGTTTTAGAATGTACCAAATTTCATCCAATTCGGCCAACTGGTTCCCAAGATAGTATGAACACATAGTGGACTTATTCCTTTTCACAAACAAAAAAAGTCATTCTATTCATTTTGAAAGTGGTTTAAGTCCATTTTAGGTTCTGAAACACATCTTATTTTTCCAGTAAAGTTTACAAAACGTATTACATTACATAATCTTATATTTTTTAAGGTCACAAAGCCATAAAAACAACTAATACCAGTTAACAATATTTTTTCAACAATTCAAACGCAAACCCTTAAATATCCCAATTTAAAAACAAATGGAATTAAACCACTTTCAAAATAAACGGCTCATATATGTATGGATAAGCATAGCCAAGTTGAAGGGGAGTCAATCAAAAAATGAAAACAATCAGTTTGAAAAAAACACAAGTGGGCGTGGCACCTCCCATACGAATGAAATACTTCTTAGTCGATATCTCTGGAAGTATTTAGGTTAGACCACTGAAATTTGGTGAGAGATTATTGTAAATTTGCACCGAAAGCTTCATAAGCATCAGTTGTACGATTTAAATCGTGTAAAACCGACAACTGATGGAATGGTAATAAGTGTTCAATAATGTATAATCCGCTTTAGAATAATAGCATTCCTCTAAAAGATTGGATTCTTTATATATTTTACCGAAGACGCCCCGGGAGCTTCGACATAATATCGATAGACCCCACAGTTTTATTCAGACCTGTCAAATAATGGGATGGTTTAATTTTGATTTGCATTGGCATACATTTTTCTCTAAGATAAACATATTTGCGTAAATAGATACCCACACCCATACATAATAAATTTAAATGTTCTTTAACTTTTCTGAAACTGCATACTCTAATGCCTAAAATTATACCCAAGAAAATTTTTTTGTTGTACAAATTTTTCTGTATTTGTTAGAGAATTGGTGAAATGGTGGCATAGCTTTACCCTCCAAAATGAGCTCCTTTCGGAGCCCAAATCTAGAAAAAATCATTCTACGCAGGCACTCCAAACGGAGTCATAAATAAAAATCCGAAATGGGGCTTTTCTGAACCTTTTTCGGAGCCTTTTATTCCTCCATTGTGAGGGTTTTTGGAGCCTTTTATTCCTCCATTCCGAGCGTTTTTAGAGCCTTTTTGACCTTTTTTCGGAGCCTTTTATTGATGCTTTTCTGAAGCTTATTTGGTGTAGTTTTTTTTATTTCTTTGGGGTCATCTTGGAGGCCTTTATCGATTATTTTATGAAACTTTATAAATAATCTATCTATACTATAATAAATCTCTAGAAAAGTCTTGTCTGTACATTGAAAATTTCTTTGAAAAAATGACTGGGGATGACTTGGGGAATGCTAATAAAACTATTGTCTGTCTGTTTGAACTTAAGGATCGCGGAAACTAAGAAATGTTTTTTGATGAGAGTTTCACAAATATACTGCTTGGAGCTTAGAAAGGGATCTGCATTTTGTTTTATCAACAAAAAACAAAAAAGATATGAGCGTTTCCTACGTTTCTGGCGTTCCTTTTGCAAACACATTTGTTAAAGTAATAAACACAATTGCTTTTCGTTAAATGTCATTTTTTTGGAAAGTATGTGATTTAGCGCTACCTATCCGATACCAATGTAAAGTAACACCCTTAATTTAAAATACTGTTCAAAAGAGATTTGAAGTTGCTGTTCGGACGTTCTATAATGGAAGTTATATTTGAGGCCAGTGGTAACTTCTACGAAGCTCTGCGAATCTGTTGGTGCTACGCAAAAATTATGTACATATATAGGGCTTACTGATAAAGCAATATAGACTTGTACAAATAAAAATATTGCTGCTTTGCTTAGTCACTGAAAAAAATTGGTTCTAAGTTGTTCGGACGTTCCTGTAAGGACGTTCGAAATTTTTTCATACGTTTTTTTGTTTTAAATTTTTTAAAAATAAAATGCATCTAATATTTTTAAAGTTTATATTTCAGTTAAAGATAGCTGTTTAAATTAATATTCAATACAATGAGACTGAACAATCATAATAACTAACAAAATTTAAACAGTATATTTAATTGATAACGCTACACGTCGGGCAAGTAGGTTTCTTCCGTCTTCACAAGAAAAACTGTGAAGCCCTTAAAGTCCATTTAGAGGATATTGATTCCACTCATAATATTATGCTTTTTTGCGCACGTATAAAAACCGGAAGGTTTATTTAAAATTAAGTTTTGTGTTCGGACTACTTCCCATACTTAGGTTTTTAAACTGACTTGAGCATCCATCGGAAAATATGTAAAACTGGTTAAAAGTAGTTGATTTTTTAACCAATTGTACAATTGCTGTATTGAAACAGTAAACATCTTCTTTGTAGTGGGTAAGTTTGTCACTGATTGTTGCAAGTTATTGGGTTTTGCCATATAAAAAGGCAACACAAGTAAAAATTGTTACTTGTCCGTAGCTAAAATGAGCTGAATGCACTTCATCTTGTAAACTAAGTCTATAGTTTTCTGCAAACCGTTTGAGAATTGGTTGTCGAGGCTGAGAGAGAATGTTTCCTGTTCAGTTGTTTAGTGCTTCCGCAACCTTCTTGCGATGAATATCATTTGAGGCGGAGCGTAGAATTTTTGCAATGCATTTTTTTACTCCTTCAACACCGCAAAAAAAAACAAACGTCTCACCTAGCACCCGAAAATATGCCCTTCCCTGGTCTAACTTATTAAATCCTCTGTTCTGTTTAGTCAAACACTTTCACCACTACCATCAGCGACATCTACAACCCAGTAGAAAAAGTCTCTGATTCACAATTGCGTTGCAGTACATATAGATTTTTTTGTGCATTCACAATGGTTTATTTAAACAAATAAATTTTTATAAAATACGCTTAAACAAAAGCTGTTATTAACATATGGTTTCGCATGTAGAGGTAACCCAAACCCTTAAAACGATACCTTATTTATTAATATTGGTTCGAAATAAGAACAAAAAATTAGGAGCAAACACATAAAGACCTTACAGAAATAATATATATGATGTGGAAGCAGGGCCGGACTTGAGGTATTTGCCGCCCTAGGCTGTTTATTTTTGTGCGCCCCCCCCCCCACTTTTTAAAAATTCTCTTGGATATTTATATGAACTAAAAGAAATCGTAACAAATAATATCTACATACTTTTACTTTTTTATTTATATTAATAATTCCATATACATATACATTCAAGTAAAATTGAATGGGCTACAAAATTGCGCATTCAAAAAAATTCTAAGAATTATTTATAAAAAACTGAAAATTTGGTGAAAAATTTTTGAAATTCATTAAATTTTATTTTAAGTACTGTACCCCGTTTCTGTACGAAAATCGAAAAAACTCTCGATTTTAATGTCGTCACACTCGACTCAAACATTTTAAAAGTGTGAAGTACTTTTACGATCAAAAAACGGACGTATAAAGATTCATATACGAGTACTTTTTCGATACATTTACGAAACTCATTTTAAAGCGAAACAGTATTCGTAGGCGAATCGTAAACGGATATCATTAACGATATTTTATCAGAGTTTTCTTCGAGAAAACATCAGTTTACGAACTCGTTAACGATGATTTTGCTAACTGGGAAGCCTATAAGAATCAAATTTGTACATTGAAATAAGGACGCCAAATTGATTTTTTATAATTTTTGAAAACTAATTTTAAATTTTTTTGTTGAACTTTGAAAATTTTGTGTATCTACTTTTGACCAGTCGAATAATTTTTATCAAATTATTCTTTTGAGTTTTTCAATGTTTATTGGGACTCATTAATTGTGGTTGTCAGTATTGGCTGTTTCAATGAAATGCTCAGTGCTCTCTAATAAAACATACTTTGCAAAATTAAACCCGAGAAAACGGATATTTGACAGCAAAGTAGACTGGTGTTTGTGTGCGTAACAACAGATACGGCGGATACGGCAAAATAGAATTTGCTCTAAAATCGACGTACGTGACGAATTGGCGGACTGATTCTGTTCAAGCTATAAACGCTCTGTTGCACACACTTTATGCATTTTCGCGCCTTTATCTGAATGCTTGCGACTGATGATCCATTAAATGAATGAACAAATTCCTTATTTTAAATTATTTGAGACATAAATAATTATCCAATATAATTTTTTTCCTTACACATTTGATTTAAAAATCTGTCGTTAGGTTTTAAAAATTTTTCGCCTCCTAAATGGCGCCCTCCAAAAATTTGGCGCCCCCAAAATTTTGGCGCCCTAGGCTACAGCCTAGTCAGCCTATATGGTAAGTCCGGCCCTGTGTGGAAGTAACAATATTTGTTACGTTTTCAAGCCAAAACTAATGCGCGTATTCATTTCTTTGCTTGAACCCATAGCATGTTAACAACAAGAGTGATTCGTACTCAAGTCTGTTGAAATTTAAATTAACTGCTTTTCGAGCTATGAATACAGCGGGCAAAATGGTAAAAATGAGTGTCTCTCGTTATTGTAGTCACGGTTGCCATAAGCTTAGCTAAAAAAATGACCAAGAAGTTAAAAAAAATTACCAAAAAGCAGCAAGCAGTACACAACGCAGTCGTATTGAATTATCAGGGAAAGTAACAATTAGATTATACTTATACTTGGCAGGTGATAATAAAAAGTGACGCTAATTTGGCAAAAAAGGATTGAACAAGTTTAAAAGTAAAAGCCCGGGATGCTATTGAAAAGAAAATGCTTAACAAATATTTTAAATTACGTCTTGACCATGAAATTTTCATGAATATCCAAGAAATTTTAACGTTCTGTTTTGCTTGTTGAATAACTGCAATTTCCCGTTTTTATATGAATTTCAATCTTGTTTTATTATATTTTTTGTTTTTATTTTTCCGAAACTTCAGTTTTCTTCAAGAAATAAAGCGACCACTATTTATTTCTTGCCAAAGCCAGAGTTGTGCAGGTCGCTTTTTTGGAAAAATTTTCCAGAAATTAGCAGTAGAAAAGTAGAAGATATTCTGATACAAGCAGTGTTGCCATTTTAGCCGTTTTCCGGCTAGATCTAGCCGTTTTTTTTTCCATTTAGCCGGGAAAATTTGAATCTAGCCGCTAGCCGTTTTTTAGCCGTTTTTTTATATTTTTTTAGCCGTTTTAGCCGTTTTTAGTTTTTTTGCCAATGTAACAAACAATTACATTTGAATGAATGGGAAGTCGTGGGTTCCACTGTAGAATTTTGGACACAAGTTCGGGAGTATAAAAATGCTTTAGGGGAAAATCCTTTTGCTGCTCTTGCTATATTTGTGTTTGAATTTTTAGTATTGCCTTTTTAGTATTGCCACCATGAAAAAACAAAGCAGCGTAATAGAATTACTGAAAAAATGCTAAATTCAATTTTGTATGTAAGATATGGACTCAAAAGGGAAAATAAGTGCTGTCATGACTTCATAATAACTAAAGATCTCGTTACGCTTATGAATAACTCTAGCATTTATGATAGTTCAGAGCAAGATATAGAAATATTGTAAAATGTATGTATATATGTACATTTCCCACAAATTTATAAATTTTTTTTTTTCATTTTATGCCATGAAAGTATATGTTATTTAAAATATATTCGTTACCTGATGCGTTATTTTATTGCGACTTTTCATTAAGTCACATTATTTTTAAAACAGTAAGCTCTGCTTAAAATTTTGCTCGTTGTACCTTTTATATAAGCACATCTATGTAATAGATATAACAAATATATGTAAATGTAACAAATATATGTAAATGTAAGCTTTATATTGAGGCTATTTTAAAAAATACAGATTTGAATTGTTGAACTATTATAGCTCTGTATATTAGGATGCAAAGCATCTGTATAAGAAACTTTTTTTTATTGTTATGAATATGATATTTATATCATTTGTTTTAATGACAAAACAACGAATAAAACATGCTTTAGCGGTACAAACAAAGAGTACAAATAACTTAATCACCCCTATTCTGCATTTCGACTTGGATCGAAAATTTCTCCGCTTGGCAACTTTGGTATTCTGCGTTTCAATTCCGCTACGTTCAACTTCGAAACTTCCAATTCTGCTAATTCTGCACTTCGATCGTAGCTCCGTTTTTCTACGTTGGAATTTTGTTGGCGTATAAATGCTTGTTTTTTATTTTGCAAACAATTTACGATTAATTCCCGCGATTTTTTGTTGAAATTCTTGAAATTTAAGTAAAACTCGTATGTAAAAGTTGTAAAACGCTCGCTATATTTTGTTTTTGTGCTCTAATGATGTTTTTTGATATGTTTGCAGGGTAATTGTTTGCGACTGGTGGCGAGTACTAATATTTGTCCAAAAATGTAGGGAGGGATATCAAAAGACGCTTTTCGATGCCAGGAATGTGAATCCGCCTACGGAGATCTAATATTTTTGGACGCGCATTAGCATCGGCACCGGTTGTAAACAACTACAAATTGGACTAGCATTCAAAACACCAAACAATATTACTAACAAAATTAAAACTAAGGTAATGGCTTTGACTTTGCCATTATATCCAAACGTGCACCGGCGGCCACTCCACAGCACCCACTCATACTCTGTAAACTTCTTTGTCAGTTCCGGGGCGGCCAATGTCTTCCTCCAGCGAAAAGTACCACCTGATGTCAGACTTAACACTGACATGTGTAATGTTTGCTCGGCGTATGGTGTGGCCCCACGATGCGACGCCAACCATCTGTGTACCTGGTCGGCAAAGCGCACTCTTCTAGCACTAGCTCTATGGAAAATACCAGCTACCTACTGACGATGTGGTAACATCCACCAACAGTGTCCTCTTGCTTTTTGTTGGTCCTTCGTTGTCTGCTACAATCAGTCAATTGATCTATAAAATTTCACTCAATTTATTCAATAATGCTCAAACATATACAATTAAGTCTATAAATCATAATAAAGCTTTACTTTTATTTCAAAAGTAATAATTTGTGTAATTTAAATTGCTTTGTTATGTTTCAATTTCACACATTCCAAGGCAAACAGCTGACTTTGAAAAACTTATAGCTCTTCCTCTTTTTCTTTCGATCCAAGCGTAACTCAGAATGCATATTTACGATCCAAGCGGAGCGTAGAGCGGGAACGTAATTGTTATGCAGAATAGGGGTGAATATTATAAAATATTTATATTATATTTTTTCATGAAAAAAATCGAATAAAACGTGTGAAAAGTTGATTCAAAATTTTTAGCCGTTTTTTCGGCCAAAATTGTAATTTTTCTCGCCGAAATTATTTTTTTTAGCCGTTTTTAGCCGTTTTTTTTTCTCGATCTAGCCGGATTGCTCGAAAAAATTCTGGCAACACTGGATACAAGACATTTTTCTTTCATATAGAGTTTTTGGATTTCTTTTGAACAGCGCAGTGACCTAAAAAAGAAAAATATTTTCCAATCCCAAAGGAGGAGCGACCAAGCATGCATTAAATAATTCTTCCGTGTCTTAAAAATAAATATTGTTTTGTACATGGCTAAAAGTGTTCGCCTAGATTTAAAACTTTTTGGGGCTACATATACACCTAGACCAGTATGTCTGCGTTAAAAGTGTTGTGTGGAATTTCCAGTAAAATTAACTCCCTTTGACTAATTTCATTATTTTTGTATGAAAGTATGTGTAAAAACGCAATAAAAATACTGCAACTCAAAGTTAAGAACTTTTTTTCGAGTATGCAGTTTTGTAGCCCGTTCAATTGAAGTGACCAAGATAACAATCTGAAGCCGCTGGAAGATTTCTCGATTTTTGGCAATTTTTTTTCTAGTCGACCAAGTGCGTTATCTTCCATACAAATTTATAAGCGTAATATTTTTATATTGATTGAATTGGAATTTTCATTGGAGTATTTGTATTGTGTTTTTACACATACTTTCATTCAAAAACAATGAAATTAGTCTAAAGAAGTTAATTTTACTGAACTTCAAAAAAAAATTATTTAAATTTTAAACCGAAAATGTTAAGATTTTTTGTTTTTTTTTTAAATGTTAGGACTCGAACCTACTGTGTATAGCATGGTATAAGTAGAGAGGTAAGGCAGTTATTGACATAGGCAGCCATCTTAGCCATTTGACTTTTACTGAATTTATGACATTTCATTAAAATCATGCTACCAGAGTTAACAGCAGCAAATGTTTTTTTTGGCCCGAAATCTGAAGTTTGTGAAAATAAATTAATTTATTTTCAAAAAAGCAATTGCTTCCAAAGCCGCGAGTGAATTATAAAAAAAAAATATATTTACTTTCAAAAACATAATTTGTGAAAAAAAATATCGGAAAAATGAGCTGCCTCTTCAAAGGATGCGAAAACACCACCCACTTTTGCAAAGGCTCAACAGTGAAGTTTTTTCGGTTTCCCGCAATTCCTTTTGTAAGAAATCAATGGGTTCAAGCGTGCCAAATAGAGGAAGTTGATCTTCCTAAAAACCCGTTGATGTGCTCAGTGCATTTCGCTGCTAGCGATATTAGTATTACAAACAATAAAAATGTATTATCTAAATGTGCAGTGCCAAGTTATTATGCAAAAACAAAGTAAGGACGCAATATATAAAATGTGCATAATTATTTACATTTTACTCCTTCTCTTCTCATTCTTTAAGATAGAAGTGGAAAAGAACGAGCAAATTGTAAAAAAAATAGTTGTTGGCACATATCGATGAATCTTCTTTGTTGAATGCTCCTTGTCTGCTGTATTGTGTAAGGCTGTGTATTAAATATTCGGGCCGTTCCCCACTTTTCAAATCCCATTTAATAAAATATATCACTTTCTTTAAATATTTCTTACTTTCTTCAACTAAAAGTAAAATTGATAATCGTTACCGAGCGCTAATACACAACCAAAAATGTTGAGATATGTATCAGGAGACGCGCTTTGGTCCCAGGAGCATGAATATAACTCCGCTGAACCAATATTTTTTAGTAGTTTGCGAGATATTTGCAGTTAAAGTTCAGAATTTTCTGTCATTTTCATGTGGTTGTTGTAATCACATTACCCTGTGAGAAAAGAGTGGCACGCGGAGGGACATCACCGTGGCGGTAGCCACGGCTATGGCACACACCCGGAGTTGGAATGGCGTAGCCCAGGGTTATTTTTTGAAGCGCGGCCGAAGGCCGCCTACGCGGAAAGGTGTTCTGCACATAAAAAACATGGATCGGGCCCCTAAACCCGGGTCATTTTTCGGTTTTTCGCAAATATTTTCCAAAATAATGAAAATATTGGTTGAGCGGAGTTATATTCATGCTCCTGGGACGGAAACGCGTGTTTTGATACCTCTCCCGACATTTTTGGACGCGTATTAGCGCTCGGTACCCCACGTAAACGATTACTGTAAAATTACCAAATATTTTCTAAAAATTACCATTTTTAAATTTTTCCGATATGGCAACCTCGCTCATAATGTTTACAAAAAAGATACTTCAGAAAAATTCAGTAGCCGTCAAAAATTTTGAACTGGAATTACCTTCTGAATTTTTATACCATGGTGTATAGGACTTTTGTTGTATTTTTGTTTATCCCAGTTAAGTTTTAAATCCAAACCGCAAAAAATTTAGAATTTTTGTAGGTAATTGAAAGGTTTGGAATATATTACCAAAAAGTTTTAAAAATTGTGTAAACCAATGAATGGTTTAAAATTTAGGCTCAAATTTTTAGCCGTGTAGAGAGAGAAAAATTTCAAATAAATAAAAGTATAAATATGTAATGTGTAAAACTATAAATATGTGTATTTACAGATTATTCTTATTTACTGACACTTTGGCCAAAAATCTAAAAATTTCCCTACAATACGGGTATCAAATGAAAGGGGAGGTCCAAAGTTTTCATTTATACTTCGATATATTTCGATAAACTTATCGATAACTGAGTTATCGGGCAAAATATGGTTGCCCAAAAACCTCAAAAATTATCCTACAATATGGGTATCAACCAAAACTGGTAGACCGCTGGTTTTATTTGGACTTCGATATATTTCGATAACTGAGTTAACCTTAAAATTGTCCTACAATATGGGTATCAAACGAAAAGGGCAGCTTTCATTCTATTTTTTCGATATTTCGATATACATATTTATCGATAAATGAGTTATCGGTAAAAATTGTGTTCCAATAAAGCATTCAAATTTTTGTTTACTTATTTTTCAATTTTCAATTATTTTTTAATTTTCTTCGCAATTTAGGTTAATAGGAATTTATGAACTACTTATGTACATCCCGAGCAACGCTGGGTACCCTTCTAGTAAAAAATAAGGTTTATGGAGTTTTATTGACACAATTCTGAAAATTTTAAATGTGCTATGTTTATATCTTTATACAGACCATTGATAAACATCCAAGAAAAATGCGATCTTTATCTTCTGTTAGGTAAAATTAAAAAAACCTCAGAAAATGCTTGAAAGCATTCACATAATTGAACGTTGTCGTTCATCTGCTCTCCAACGTTCATTTTCTCACAATTCTCTTTACGCCTACAACAAAAAGGGTCACAAAACACTCGAAATGTCTCATATAATTGAGCCTTGCAGCATTCGCTCTAAATAGGTATTCATTTTTTCTCTCAATGCTCCGTAAATCATAAAAAAGTGTTTTTTTGATGTTTACTAAATAACACTCCGAAAAGGCTTCAATTAGGGAATGTTTTGGATGCTCTTTTTCGAGCGCTCCGACTTTGGTAAGCTGAAATTATTCGCACTTTTATGAATACCTACATGGCTATAATTAAAGTCCGTTTAACATTTTCTATCATAATTCTGATTCATCAAAACCAGGTCCTGAATAGTACTGTTTACAGTACTTGTTAATTGAAACTGCTCACTGTTTTCACAAAAAGAACATTTTTTGTGATCATTAAAATTTTATGAAAAATGCATCATATGCTACACAACTGAGTCAAGATTCAATGCAAAATTTATAAACGGTACTTTGAAAATTTTTGCAAAATCATTGCAACTTAGATTGGCCATGGGGTAAAACCCCCCCTACTACACGAGGTGGTGCTCACAGTCGAAAAGTCACTATTATACAAAGAATTTTCTCTAGCCGCGTGAGAACCGACGCAATATCATCAGCACTCGTTGCGGTAGGGGTGGAGAAGCCATTAACTGGATCTCGTCCCTACTAGTTAACCACGAAATATCAGCCAAGCTGGGCGGCGCAAAAGTCAGGAAGCAGATGTATAGAGGCACACCGTAAGGCGGGGTGCTCTCACCTTTGCTATGGTTCCTTACTATGAAATCACTCCAAGTCGGGCAAAAATGGTGGCATACGCCGATGACGAGAAGATCCCAGTCGCGGGGCTCTTCCATTACGTGATGAGCGATATCATGGAAAGAGCGTTGGAAAATCTAAGCAGGTGAGCACATGATTTTGGCCTCAGGCTTAATCCAGAGAAAACGGATCTACTAATCTTCACGAGAAAGTGCAAACCACGTACTTTCAAACTACCTAAATTATATGGCCTGCGGTTATCCCTATCTGCTAGCACTAAGTATCTGGGGCTTATAATTAATTGAAAACTGAATTGGAAAGCGTGCATTGAGGATCAATATTTGATAAAAAATGGGTTCTCAGGCCAAGGATGGTGCTTTGGATGTACGAGGCAGTGGTGCGGCCTGTGTTGACCTTTGGATCTGGAGTGTGGTGGGAAGCTCTCAGGAAGAACTACAAGCTCATCAGCCTACAAAAGGTCCAGCACCAGTGGGAATTCCGCACCATGATCAGTGCAGAAGCTGCAAAGACACCGATGCCAAAGAGACCGTTAAAAATTTCCTGTGTAAATGCCCGGCTCTAGCAATAAAGCGAATTAAATCCCTTGGGGGCGCCTTTTTGTAAACTTGGATCGTATATCCGAGATAGGGATTCCAAACATCCTTGAGTTTGTCAACAACTCTGGTGGGTTATAACAGATATCCATACTACATAAATAGGTTTTAACGAATATCTTATGGCATCAAAACGGCTTCTACAAGCTACTTAGGCGACCTGTGCCGAAGCCATTTTACCTACCTACATACCTACCTAACGCTCGGCTAGTGGTTAAAAGTAACAGAATCGACCAACAGGCTGGCCAGAAATCCACTTTTTGGAATTCCCTTAGGCCTATTCCGTGATGGTGGTAATGCCTGCTTTCTCTGGCTTGGATAAAGAGTCCAAAAAGTGAGAACTGGGCGTGTGAAGTACTTAACATAAATACATATATGATATGCTTAGCGCTCACGTGCAATTGTACAATAAAACTGCAAGATAATAAAAAAAATCAAAAGAAATCAAAAATAATCAAAACAGAACTCTCACTGCTGAAAAGTCTGTGACACTCTGTTTTCGAGATATTGGTCAAATGTGGTCCTAGGTATCCGTACAATATTCGCTAAAATCAAGAGTGGTGAAAAATGGTAGAGATAAAGATAGGGATGGGGACAAAGATAGAGATTGAGATAGGGTAAAATTAATAAGAGAGGACGACAACAACTCAATACAGATATCGTGCCATTACCAACATTCACGCGAGCGAAGCCACGGGCTAAGGCTAGTTTCACCTAAATTAAAATTCATTTTAGAACATAGATACAGTAGCGCACCAAGCAATTTACGAATTAAATTTTTTGAATCTATCTCCCCACCCACAATAAAATTCATGAAAAGTGTCTGTATATTGACTATTTCTTTAATAAATTACTGGGGATGACTTAGGGAATGTAGCACAACTAAAGAGCAAAGTAACAGGAATGGATGATCTATTCACAACCCGATACGTTGCTAGATGAGCATAATTATAAATAATTATCTAAATGGCAAAATCAAGAGATTCCAGGATAGGAAAGAATGCTTTACTTTAGGGAACACATAGCTTTATATTTCTTAATTATTCATTAATACACGGATAAAAATTTTCGCCTAAATATTTAACTTATTTGGGCAACATACATGAGCAACCAAATTTTGTTTAGAATTAAAATCACGCTGGCTTTCAAAGAAATCCACGTAATAAAAAACATTTAAATATTTAAAAAAAAAAAATTATTTTATTATTTTTTTACTACGGAGCCCTCATAAATGTTGTGAGAAAAGTACACATATTCGCTGTGTATATGTTTTTTGTTGTATTTTCGTTTATCCCGGTTAAGTTTTAAATCTAAACCGCAAAAAAATTGAGAATTTGTGGAGGTAATTAAAAGCTTGGGAGTTCATTACAAAAAAAACTTAAAAGTTGTGTAAACCAATGAATGGTTTAAAATTTAGGTTCAAAGATTTAGCCGTGTAGTTTTTTTAAATGAATAGAAACCAAAAAAAAACATCCATCATCATCCACTAATCACTGCCAGCTGAGCTTAATGAATAACAGAGCGTCTTTAAGTTTTTCTTCTCTATTCAGGTTTAAAAAAAGTTTAATAAAAAATTAAAAAATTGAAAAAATAGTTTACATAAAACAGGTGAATACCGTTGCTGGCAAGGGTATTTAAGGTGGTATTGTTGCCTTTCAAAGTCAGTTTGTCTTTGAGTATGAAGCAATATTAAAAAACAAGTAAGGAAAGGGCTTTATACCTTTCATGAATACACATAACTTGTTTAAGTGTCCTACAATTGCATATTTATTTAACAGATAATAATAAAAACAAATTATAATCAAAATAATGACACTGCTACTACTATTAATACTATTAGTTAATAAAACTTTGCTTTTTAAAGCACTACTCTTTTTCCATTTTTGAAACTAAAGAAAAATATCGAAACAACTTAAGAAAAATATCGAAACAACGGAATTTACATACATTTCTTCGACGTCTTTTTTTTCGGAGGTTGTACACGATTTTTTTTCTTCGGCATTCTTGGTCTTCTACATCTTTTTCGACATTTCATGTTTCGACATTTCAAGTTTCAATTTATAATGCCAGACTCGAAATCTCATTGTATTTTAGTTAGTTATGAAATTCCGGCCAATCGTCAAATAGACAGCACTCCCCAAAACCTTCGTTATGGTGGCCGAGGATCGGGATGGTGACAGTGTCAGATTTCGCCCCGAAAAAACCGAACGAGGTCGCGCTATATGTTTTATGCTAGCCGCAGGTTAGCGGTGTAGTATACGAGATAGACTGTCACCGAAGTCTTTACAGAGTAGCGATATCCACACGCCTCATAGATATTCCGCCTGGGCCTATGAATTTTTTGCATCCGAATGATCTCCTGAACCTCTGTGGATGTGATGACAATGGGTGCGTTTCCTTTGTGGCGCATTTGATTTCCTTGTTCATGCAGAGATGCAGTATAAATTGCCATCTACAAAGACTCGAACATCTCTTGGGGTTTGACTGAATCTTTTCGCTGAAGGCGGTGGATATTTTGTCGTCAGGTTTAGTGGAATTGGACAAGGATTTGCAGTGGACCATAATTTTTAAGCACCAGCGTAGACCTTAGGTGCTCCTCCCACTTGACCCATTTGTGTAGATCTACCAGCCATTTGACTTCCGCATTAACATCCTCGATTTGAGGATCCGTCCCTACGGAAGCGTCTCACATGGTCAAGTTCATTTTCCAAGGCCAAATTGCCTCTGTGGGGAAGTTTGAGGGCACCTTTTTAATTCTCCTTGAAGGAACGTATTGATTCGAGGCAGAAACTACTTTCCATTTCCTAACGACTGATGGAGTGAGAAAAGCAGTAAAGAAGCTCTCAGCATAATAAGAAAACCAACATAGTCAGCTTTGTTGGAATTGGTGAGCGTGCGGTTTTCCGATGCCACAAAGTCGGTGGCGATCGGTTGCAAGTGCAAATTGTATTAACATCGGATGCCAGTCAACTCGGCCTATGAGACCAGCCCCGACTATTAACCTGTACTTTAAAGCGACAGAGGTCATGGTGTGCGTTAAAATTCCCGAGGATTACACGATTTTGCCACTAAGTAAGGCAGGAACGTCATGGCTAAAATCCCTAGGACACCAGGTTATAGGAGTATTTAATATTAATATTTTCAAGTCCGCGTGCGTATGCCTAGGTGAGAGAATCCGTCGAAGTTGTAGGTTGCCCATGTACGTATACGCGAAGTACGTATAGGTTCTTAAATTTCTATTTCCAAGCTCAGAACATATGGGCAGATGAGGCATGAGTTGCATTTGACTAATGCTGCTGGTCTATATAATCTCAACCGACAAACACTGAACGTGGTGTATTTGATCAAGTGCTGGTACATTCGTGCTAGTACTGGAAGCAGAAGGGGAATTTGTGTGAGGGGTAGGGGTGGACTGACGCCCGGCATTGATCCAAGATGGAGGTGCTACAGTGGCTGTTGCCAGCAGTGTAAGGTGTTGGCGCCGATCTATATGTTTTATTTGTATCGGTGTGTTTTCCTAGTAGTGGGGTTAAAATCTTTTATAGACATATGTAGATGTAGCTCAAGCATCGGCAGATTTGTAAATGCATGCGTATTAGTGAGAGCGCTTTGATCGCTCAAACCAATTGATTTTCGTGTCATTCGGTTGTTAGACAGCAACATACAAGCACATATGCGCAATATGGCAAGCAAAAATTTTATGATGATGAATCCCTTTGCAATTTTTATTTAATGGTTTATAAAGTTTTTTTTTATTTACATACTACCCCTTTAATTTTTACTACTCCCGCCAATTATACGTACGTACATACATATTTTCCACATTCGCTGCGCAAATATGCGACAACCATGCGCGATGTTGGCTGCATTCGAGATGTCAATCACGACGGCAGTGTTGCGCATTTGTCAAAGCATCACGTTCTACGTGCAAATCTGGCAACACTTGCAACAGCATGACGTTCTGCTGACAGTTTTTGCACGCAATTTATGCGAATAATCGGCAACAAAAAATTTTGGTGTGCACAACGCAATGGAAGAAGAAAGGTTTGTATAGTTGTTGTTTATTTTATATTAAATCAATTTTTTTATATAGGGTGTTTTTTTTACAGGTTTGTTTTTCGAATAGAGATAAAACTGACATTTTGTAGTCAAATTTGGCAACTCTAATGTCATTTATGTTCAGTTTGGTTTGCCATTTCATGATGAACAGGTTGACAAAAGAACAACGCTTGCAAATAGTGCAAATGTATTTCGAAAATAATGGTTCAAATTTTTTTTTCAAATGGGCGAATTTTGTTCAGTGATGAGGCTCATTTTTGGTTGAATGGCTACGTCAACAAGCAAAATTGCCATATTGGAGTGAAGAGAATCCACATGAGACCCTTGAAACGCCATTACATCCACAAAAACTGACTGTTTGGTGTGCTCTATGGGCTGGTGGAGTCATTGGGCCATACTTCTTCCGCAATAATGCTGGAGAGGCAGCTACCGTTAATGGAGACCGGTATAGAGTCATGATAACCGACTATTTTGTTTCCGAATTGGATGGCATGAATGTGGATGAGTTTTGCTACATGCCACACAGCGCACGTCACAATCGATTTATTGAAGGAAACATTCGATGAGCGCATAATTTCGCGGAATGGACCTGTCAATTGGCCACCAAGGTCGTGTGATTTGACACCATTGGATTATTTTCTTTGGGGATATGTGAAGTCGCTCGACTACACCAACAAACCAGAAACGTTAGGGGAATTGGAAGCCAACATTCGTGGCGTTATTGCCGACATACTGCCCCATATGCTCGAAAAAGTGGTTGAAAATTGGACCTGTAGAATTGGCTTTATTCGAGCCAGCCGCGGCGGCCACATGCCCGAAATCATATTTAAACATTAATGGCATAAAATTATCCTTCCAATAAAGCCAAATTGATGGACCTTAAAACGATTTTCTTGTGTTTTATTTCAATTCGAAGTTCTATATCCCTAAAAAAAACACCCTATATGTAGAGATTTACACATACTTTCATACAAAAATAATGAAATTAGTGAAAGGAAGTTAATCTTACTGGAAATTCCAAAACCATTTGAACGTAGACATACTGGTCTAGGTATGACCAAACCAAATTTGGTTTAGAATTAAATTTACGCCGGTTGTCATAAAAATGCGCGTAATAAAAATTATTTAAATTTTAAACCGAAAATGGTAACAATTTTATATTTTTTTAAAAAATGTTTGGACTCGAACCGACGTGCCCCAAATCAGTGCTCAATGCTCTACCTACTGAGCTACAGCGCATTCATAAATTTTGTGCGAAAAGTACGCATAAGTTTTAAATCTAAACCTCAAAAAATTTAGAATTTTTATAGGTAAATAATTGAAAGGTTTGGAATTTATTACCAAAAAGTTTTAAAAATTGTGTAAACCAATGAATGGTTTAAAATATAGGCTCAAATTTTTAGCCGTGTAGAAAGAGAAAAATTTCAAATAAATAAAAGTATAAATATGTAATATGTAAAAATATAAATATGTGCGTATTTACGGGTAATTCTTATTTTCTGAAACTTTGGCCAAAATCCCCACTCCCCCGCCCCCCCCCCCCCCCCGCCAGCTAAGGCAGTTTTGACTACATCAAACACAACAACTATTCTTAAAAGAACCGCTAATCAGTGTGCTTATGGCAATTCAATGTAATGAGTGGGAGCGATGGCAACAACAATGCTGAAGCAACTAGAACAGTGGTGCACAGCGCCGGCAGAGCTACTAATACATGCGCAACAATGTTGTCGTAGTGTGTGTGAATGAGTAGAACACTGCAACGCAGCTAACCAAATGTGCAAAAAAAGACTCCTTTCGGAGCCATAGAAATAATAATAAAAAGTAATTAAAAAAAAATTAATTCTGCAGTGAGTTCATATTAATTCTATTACAAAAATGATATTTATATTTATTAAAAGAAAAAAATTCACCATGGGAATTTTTTTTATTTGATGTTTTTTCAATGATCAATCATATTCAGTGGATCTAAAAATTTTTTTAATTGATGTTCAAAACTCAATACATGTTCAAAGAATATTCAGGGTAGCAATGAAGTTTCATGCACACATTCACGCAGAATAATTTTCATGTTGAATCAACACTTTTTTAACACTTTTTCAGGTTTTATTTTTCAACACTATCGTTCATGTTATTCTAACACGAACTTACTTTTCCACTGTTCCTACATGTTAGATCAACATGAAGGAACAGTGTGAATTTAACAAGATGACTAAGGTTTGAATTAACATGACTACCTGTTAAATTAACATGAAATTCTTGCTGAATTAACATGAAAACAGTGGTTGAGTTAACATGTCTTCTTGATAAATCAACAAGATTTGCATAGTTAAATTAACACTATATCATGTTAGTTTAACACGATTTGTCCTCTTAAATTAACATGGTCCGATATGTTAAATTAACACTATATGTCTAGTTATATTAACACGATCTATCATGTTAAAGTAACAGGTTCCTTCTTGTTGAATTAACATGATCTATTATGTAAAATTAACACGATCTATTATGTTAAATTAACACGATCTATCATGTTAAATTAACACTATCTATCAGGTTAAATTAACATGGTAAAAATGAAACACTTTATTTTTTGTTTTAAATTGATTTTATTCATTAATTCATAAATAACGAAAGAAGGGTTTGAAACAATAGAACTCCAAGACTGTTTACATCTTATAACACCAACCAAGGCACATAAATAAACATTCATAAATGAATATAATATTTGTATAATTCAACAACCAGTTTTTTCTTTTTATGAACACATATGTATATACTAATTTTAATGATAATTTATCATAACAATAGAAATATTATTATTATAATTTTCTATTTTTAATACACTTATTTTTTCATAAAAGAAATCGCAAATACCGCAGATTTAAAAGTTGCACAAATGTACGAAAATAGGTAAATCTTTTACAAGTGTTTGTGGTTCCTGGTATGAATTGAGGTGCGTTTTAAATAAGGAAAAAAAAAGTTATGAGGTAAATACTTTCGGTACCATGAAAAAAAATACTATTTCTTATTTTGAGTAATTGTAAAATAATACATTTTTAACTAAATGCTTTTTAATCGTATACATTTTTTGTTATTTCGAATAGTGTGTATATGCAGAGGAGGTGAAGATATTTTGTCCGCATTTATGAAATTAAAACTGCATAACTTTTCTCCTACAATATATGACTGCGAATGTGCATTAAAATTTATAATTTGATACTGAGAACATATAAAAAATAGTTGTTTTAGTGGGCATACAGCAATATCTTCAACCTCAAATAAGGAAATAACATCTTCCTTTATAATAAAAAAAAAACCTCTTTTGAAAGGTAATCCTTTAAATGTTACTTCTGAATAAAAATTGTATTTTAAAATGTCATATTTATTTCGAAAATTAGGAAATTACTCTCCGCATATACTCTATTGTTCTCATCTTCAATAAAAGGAGTCATAGATTTCAAAACATATTCTTGGATTGGCTTTAAAATTGCCTCATACATTTCCTGTACAATAGAAAAAACATCTTTCCTTGTAAAATTGTTTTTGTTATGCAAAGATAGTACAAATTGATTAAAATTCATATGTGGTACTCTATTGCTTTGCAAACAAGTTGTATCATTTACTGTAATCGCACTTAAAGGTTGTAATGTATTGTTTTGTAAACTTGAAACTAAGTGAATATTTTGATCATTTTTGCGACTATAATCATTAGTAACACATTCTTGAGGTGATTTTGTTTGTAGAGTTTTGTGAACCCTTTTTAAATGATTTTGAAATGAATACACATTTGAAAAACATTGACCACATTTAGGTTGAGTACAAATGAAACTTTTTATCTTACTACACACATGAAATGATTTTAAATGGTCGACTAACAATTTTGGATTATGTATATGAAAATCACAAGCAAAGCACTTAAACATTTTGCAGAATTAGTCAGTTAATTCTTTGAATTTTTTAAGTAATTAATTAACAACAGTATATTGGAGTTAACTGAGCAGTCAAATTTAAAAAAGTATTTTTCTATGAAATCGTACAAAAATTTAGCTTCTATTGGGTACTTAAGGTTTAATACATGAAATGTTTTAAACAAAATATCAAGCGCTCTAACAAATGTTGGTACTTTATACAATACGCCATCAAACACAATATAATAACTTTCTAATCTTTTCAATTCTTTGCCTATAACCAAAATAAGTGGCTGCAACGAAGAACATTTTTCCATTGCTTTACATTTCAATTCGTCTAATCTTCTCTGGTAGTCGTTAACACATTCACAGTGCAGCACTGTGACGTTTTGGGCGTCACATATGGATGGTTTCCATTTAAATCGCTTATTATCAGAAGTTTTACCAGTTGAAACTAGCGGCGGCTTAAGTACAGAATGCATAAGTAACGTTATTATACAGTCGGTTGAATCTAAGAGAAAAATAAACTTAAACTTACATCAACATCAAGGGAGGTATACAACTTTCCCGAGTCAACATTTTCATCAACCATGAGTAGCATATTGTTTGATGCGTTATCTTTAATTTTGTCTTTCATATAGGGAATAATAAGTCTTCTGAAATTAGGCCATTCATTGATCAAATTGTTTGCACTGTCAGTGTACTTTGCTAAAAAATCAATTTCAATCTACAATTTGAAATAATAATAAAAGTATAAAAATTTAATAAACTAAAATAAAGTAACCCCGAAATTCATAAAAAATAATATTGGCTCATAAAGCTTTTTGAAATGATCATTATCAACCTTTTTTATTTTTATGTGAATACGGCTGTCAGTGTATACAATTTAACTAACTAATGTATATCCAAGAGAGTGTTTAAGCAGCGGCCAATCAGAAAAAATATTCACTTTTCTGTCAAAAATATCTTGTTGCCTTAATACGATTGTTTCATTCCATTTTTTAACAACTTCAGTCCAGGGCTCCATATTGTGTGCAAGCCACAATTTGTTTGCGACTGCATTCCGATCTAGGAAATTAAAAAGATGCTTTTTAAAATATGCAAAATATAATTGTGTGAAAAACTTATGTTAGTGAAATACAAAATATTACCACTGGTACATGGCGCCGAGTCTTTTCCTGATGAAACTTCTGTATCACTTGTTCCTGTTTGTTCCCGTCGCTTCTTAAGTTTCCTGCGATAGTTTGTTGCTTTATCGTACAGCTTTCCTGTAGGATTTTTGCCATCTCGGCGATTACAGTAATAACGCTACATAAAAAGAGAAACTTATATTGAATTGAATGCAAGTCGCGAATAAACTCTGCAATTTTGAAAACTTTGACAAAGTGTTTCATAAGGCTGTGTAACGCTGCGTGGCTTTGCGTTATGGCTCCAGTAATACTAATACTCCGGGTACGTTCAAGCAATGGGTAATAGCTCCTATGACAACACATTGCGCTTCTACGGCGACCATAAATAAGACGAACAAAATTGGAAACCAATATACGTATTGTATGTGCATTAAAACATAATATAATTAAAATTTTGCCCTTTCTTGGTTATCGTCACTATATGCGTTTTTAAGTTTGTAGTAGTATTGTGTGTAGGATGATCTTACCATATTTTCAGTGGGAAACAAGGCTATTATTTGCTGTGAAAAATGTAAAATATCATTAATTGTCATAGGTAGATTCCTTTCGGTAAAGTAGTTCAAAATAATTCCAATTAAAGCTTCTCGGTGAATGTCTAACAGAAAGAGGTTTTCTTTGTATTGCTGAAGTATGCTTTTTCCTTTAGGTGAGGCGTTCAGAATCTCATCTAAGCCTTTTTGTGCGATTTCGATAGAGCTTTTAGATTCCTGACTGGAAGTCAGCCCTGTCATAATCGTACTGAGAGGCGAAAGAGTACGTGCCTAATAAAGAGAAGGCAAATAAGAAAAATATTTAAAAACCAAACATTTTAAAAATTATTTTCTTACTTCGTTTTGACGCCAGTGTGAAAGACGTTCCCTGAATTTGATTCTAAGTCCAATCATTGTATTTGGAAAAATTTCGATTAAGTCTTCATCTTTCATAAGACACAAGCTCTCCGCATCTAGGCCACAGTCTGCAAATTAAACAAAAACTGTTTCGTTAAAAAGGGTAATTGTTTCTTTTAGCCGGCTACTGCTAAAACACGTCCTAAAATGTAGGAAGGGGTATCAAAAGACTCATTTTTACCTCGGTGTCATTATAATTTTCTGCGGCCAAAGGCCGCCTATTTAGAAAAATGTTCTGCACATAAAAAACATGGATAACGTCCTCCATTTGAGATCTGACCGGTAATTTTTCGGTTTTTTGGCAGTAACTTTTTACTGAAAAAAAACATCAAAATTTCGCTTTCGGATTATTCATACCGAAGTCAAAACGCGTCTTTTGATACGTCTCCGGATATTATTGGACGTGTTTTAGCAGTTGTCTCCTATAGAAAACGACTACCAAGAAATCTAGTCTTTGCCTCCGTATCACTGATGTCGAGGTCAAAACGCGTCTTTCAATGACTTTCCCGACACTACAATTACAAAACTTACCCAAAATTCTTTGCAAAACCTTTTCGTCGAACTCCATTCTGTCGCAAATGATTTCGCGCAGTTGCTTATCTCCACAATCACTTTGGGATTGGATCAAATGTGCACCTATAATTACATCTGTATCTTCAATAAATAATGCATTCGACTCTTTGTCGAAATGCGTTATATCGAAATTAATTTCTTCACACATTAACACGTTCAAAATTTGACGATTTATTTAATAATTTCTAATTATCACAACTTTTCACCACTTTTCATGCGCTAGCAGATTAAATTTGCAGAAAGTATACAAAAACGCAGCGCAGTAGCGAAAAACGAATCAACAGAGTTGCCACAGCCGGTTTTTTCTTTCAAACATAAAATAAATAATAAAATGGGGTGTTTTAATTACCAAGTTCGTTTCTAATGCAGATTTGTTTTTTTGCACTGGATTTCTGCATATATAAGTATGCGGGCGTAGTCATAGCCAAAATTAAGTATGAATTAAATTCAGATCAAGCTTTTTCTGTCTAAGAGCTGGAACTAAATTTAACTCATACTTAATTTTAACTATGACTATGCCCTATAGTTTTTGAAAAATATGAATGAAGAGAGTTAAAAAGGCAGACAAATTATTTCAATTCTCATCATGATACCAAATCTAAAACGTCAAATGGCGTTGTTGGTACATGAATTGGTAAAGAGTTGATTGAACAGGGCGTTTAGAAGGCAAAAAACCCAGCGTATTGTTAGCTTAATAGTTAGCAATGCGTGCCAAAATTTCTCTGATGAGTGAAGTTAGCAACTTCCGAAATGGATCTATAAGAAAAGCTATGGCGGTTGTCTCTAAATTTTTCCTGTTCAACTCAACAAAAAACTTTTAATAATTAATAAAAATTATTAAGAAACCCAAAAACAACAATAATTTTTCGCTGCAGAAAAAATTATTAATAGGTCTATAGCTCGTTTCGAACCAGGATACTTGAAATATAAAGACCAAAAACACAAGCTTGTTGTTTGTGTAAAATCTCAATAACAAAAAACCAAGAGCACATGGTTGGCAAACTGTGACACCAAAACAGACTTGCAAAAAATCCATCATGATACCAAATCTAAAACGTCAAATGGCGTTGTTGGTACATGAATTGGTAAAGAGTTGATTGAACAGGGCGTTTAGAAGGCAAAAAACCCAGCGTATTGTTAGCTTAATAGTTAGCAATGCGTGCCAAAATTTCTCTGATGAGTGAAGTTAGCAACTTCCGAAATGGATCTATAAGAAAAGCTATGGCGGTTGTCTCTAAATTTTTCCTGTTCAACTCAACAAAAAACTTTTAATAATTAATAAAAATTATTAAGAAACCCAAAAACAACAATAATTTTTGCTGCAGAAAAAATTATTAATAGGTCTATAGCTCGTTTCGAACCAGGATATTTCAATTATTATTTAAAATAATTTGACAATCGGAAGTAAAATTCTGTTCGACAATGCACAGCCCTTAACAATAATTCAACATTCGTTTATTTTATAAAAGAATTTTAGAAGAAGCATAAAATCTTTGTTTTGTGTAAAGTTCCACTACACAAGTTTAGCTCATATTCAATAAAAAATAATTTTTGTTCTTGACGTAAAAGTACCAAAATCCATTTCAGCCTACCAATACTGGCAACTCTGCCCACGACTAAATTTCTGTTCTTCGAGAACAAACTTCTGTTCCCTAGCTTTGATGAGCAGAAAGTAGGAACAGACGGTGGTCGAAAACAACACTTGTTCATGTTAAAACAAACCGAATTTATAGTGAGGGATGCACACTAATGTAATTCTTATGTAGAAATATTTCATGTTATTTTGACCACAAGCTTCATGTTAATATGTTCGTGTTGTTTTTCCGAAATTGTTTTTGCTTTACGTATTAGAGTTGTTCATGTTGATTTAACATGATTCATGTTAAATAAAAACGTATGAAATTATTCTGTGTGTTGCGAACAGCGATACAAATTTGCAAATGTTAATAAAATGGCAAAACACTTAATAACGTGCATCAAGTGCCCATTATTAATAAAGCAACGAGTTCAAGACACGCGTACAACCAATGTGACAAAAATCAAGATGCAGACAGCAAATGATTCTTCAACTTCATCTGGTTTACATATGCATCTTCAATCGGCGCTTCATAGATCTTAAGATCAGACAAACATGTTACGCTCTTCACACAGACAGGTTGCGCTCTTTGCCTACCAAACGATTTAGTCGTCGCTGAACAAGTGGCAAAACAACATCGTGCATGGTTGTCGCATATTTGCGCAGCGAATGTGATAAATATGTATGTACGTACGTATAATTGGCGGGAGTAGTAAAAATTAAAGGGGTAGTATGTAAATAAAAAAAAAACTTAATAAAGCATTAAATAAAAATTGCAAAGGGATTCATCATCATAAAATATTTGCTTGCCATATTGCGCATATGTGCTTTCATGTTGCTGTCTAACAAGTGAATGACGCGAAAATCAATTGGTTTGAGTGATCAAAGCGCTCTCACTAATACGCATGCATTTACAAATGTGCCGATGCTTCCCTGCAAAAAACCGAAATACTCCGTTCCATACTCCATAGAGTACTCCTTAAGGAGTATCGGAGTACTCCAACACTTATCCTCGCTCATATAAAAAAGGTGGTCCAATTTACATGGCGATGGCCGGTAATTGGATCACCTAATCCGACTCGGAGTACTCCATGTCTTTGCTTTTGAATACTCTATAGACCACCTACATGAGAGTACTCCCAAAATACTCCTATTGGATTACTCTATGAAGTATTCAACAGCAAAGCGAGAGAGGGAGTAGGTGGCAAAGATGACTTGATACGAAACTCTCTCATTTCGGTCCTCGATTATGCAGTGTTGCCTTGTTTTTTATGTGTGCGCTAGTTGGCAATACTACACAATCGAGGACCTTCTGACATTAGATACATAAACAATGAGGAGCCAGAAAGAAAAAACGCACTAAATTTGGGAAACTCAAACAAGTAAACATTTCGATAAACTTAAAATATCGCACGATTGAGAAAAAATACGTAAAGTATGAAAGAAAACAATGTAATATGTAACTGCAGAAAATATATGTAGAAAATCATATTTTTTTACGCATTTGAGTGGTTTACAGGTATAAAAAAAAGGTTACAAACAATACGCCTTTTCTTTTTGTATTATTTTCAAATATTTATTTTAATTATAATTATTTTTATTTGAAGTCATATTATTTCCATTACCATGTTCAATTTCATTACGAAATGTACATCATTAAGGATTTTACCTTATTTTAAGAAATCTTGGAAATTTTAACTTTATATTATGAATTATTTCATATATTTTATTTTATATATCTTGTCTCATTTTATACGTTCCGAGCAAGACAAATTCAAAAATTAATTCGATAGCACCTTTTTGCACACCTCTTGGTATGTGGGAATTGCAAAATTCCTAAGAAGCTACTCAAAATGCCGATATTTTGTTTTCACCATACTGGCATCATTGGAAAATGTTATAAAAAATGACCACTTTTTGAGCGCTCTCAGAGAGCGCGAAGTTTCGTATCTAGTCATCTTTGGTAGGTGGTCCTCAAAAAGAACACATACTCCCTCTCTCGCTTTACTGCAGAGTACTCTATAGAGTAATCTTTTGGCAGAATTTTCGAAGAACTCTCACGTAGGTGTTCCATAGACTATTCAGCAGGGTGCTTCGACATGGATTAGGTGATCCAATCACCGGACATGGGCTTATAAATTGGACCACCTTTTTGTATGAATGAGTATAAATGTTGGAGTAATCCCATACTCCAACGTTTTTTACAGGGTTGATCTTCATTCAAATTTAGCACAATACAACTTAGCTAAGGCTATATTTGTAACCGGATCACCTTTGGCTATGGTGGAGCATCCATTGTGGAAGGACTTTTCTAAGGACCTTAATCCACATTTCAAGATTCCATCTCGGAAAGCGATTTCCTCCACCAATTTGGATCAAATTTATAATGAGATATAATAAAGACAAGACCAGCAACTAAAACAAGCAAATTTTTTACATATTCAATGTACTGGATGGAGTAGCATTCGTAATGAAGGTGTTGTAAACTTTCTTATATCAAAGCCAGAAACTGTATTTGTGAAAAGTCTGTCAACAGAGGATAATCGCCATACTGCTAACTATTTATCACAGGAAATTATTAAAATCTTGAAGGAATATGGTGAACAAAAGTTTTTTGTGTTAATTGGTGGCAATGCTGCAAATATGCAAAAGGCGTTCAAAATAGTAAAAGAAGCCTACCCGAATGTTGTGCCTATGAGTTGTGTAACGCATAGTCTTCATTTAATTTGTCAAGATTTTTTAAAATGCGATACCTTTCAGAAGAATCACTCAGATGTTGTAAATATAATCAAAACAATTAAAAACAACCAAGTTGCTGTTACTTTAGCTAAAATTGTGAAAGAAAAGGGAATCAGCGAACAATTAAAACGGCCAGCCAAGACAATATGGGAAAAAAGCTCCAAGCGAGCCATAGCGTAGGACGAATGATCGCAGTTCAGTGCTGAAGTGACACCAGATTTGGACACGCAAGCATCCTGGAGACCATACCAAACTAACTGAAGGTAGTGGATTACACCACACCTATCGGCTATGACCCAAACACATCGAATTCGACGGAAAAGGCAAACTCTAGATGGACAAGGGAGTCGACTTACGAAGTGCCCAGGCAAACCTGGCCCTACATCTGTAAGAAACGGACCGAGTCCATACGCAATCTTAGACGATCATTCCTAGGCCACCTGATTGGGGTGCTCACAGGGCACTGCCTAATGATATGATATGATGAGGAAGATATAGAAAATGTTCATCTGCAGCTGTCCCGGTCTAGCCAGGACCCGGCTAGAGTGCCTAGGGGCTTTCCAATTTACTAGCTTAGCTGACCTAAGCTCCGTCAAAACCGGAGACATTCTGCGCTTTATCAAGCGGGCAGAGTGGCTCAATCTCATACGTGCATAAGGGAAGCAGGGATTAAACCCCTCAGTGGTATCACGATGCCCATCCGGCCTATGTGAGCCCGTTCGTAAGACAGGGGGGCAGCCACCCTAACCTAACCTATAACCTGCCTGCCTGGTCATCCAAACATCGCTACACTCACATTTATAATATAAGTATGAAGTATGATTATTGCCTACTGAAGAATTTACCAAATTCGAATATTTTTTTTTGCGGTATTCGGTGATGGAGGAGGCGATGAGATAACTGGAGATCGGGACAACTGCTTTAAAATATTTAATATTTAAATAAATCCAAAAACATCGGGAGACGAATCAAAAAAAGTGTTTTGATCTGGGTATCAATAATCCGGAAGCGAAGTTTCTGTCAAGAGGCATTGCAATTAAAGTTGAAAATTTTCTGTCATTTTCATATGGTTTTTGGAGACACAGATGAAGATGGTCTTAGACCGGCTGAGGGCTTTATAAGTGAGGTTAAAAGCCGCCTAGGCAGAATGGTGTTCTGCACATAGATACCATGTCCCCTATTTGGCATCAGACCTATGCCATCTTTTGAGTTTTGCCAATAAATTTTTTTCTTGTTCTTTAAATGGCCATCTAACCGTCTCAGCGATTTTGACCGTCCAACATAGCTCGCCAGTCTTTTCCTCGTTGCCTCAACTGGCGTCAATTGAAGACCCCGCGAGATCGCAGGTCGGCCACACCTGTGTTTTAATGCGCTGTGCTATGTCGACGTCTGCGTAAAGCTCATACAACTCATCATTAAATCTTCTTCGGTACACGCCGTCGCCAACGCGTAGAGGCCCACAAATCTTTCGCAGAACTTTTCTCTCGAATACTCCCACTGCCGCCTCGTCAGATGTTGTTAGTGTCCACGCCTCTGCACCATAAAGCAGGACGGGAGCGATGAGTGACTTGTAGAGTGTGATTTTCGTGCGTCGAGAGAGGGCTTTACTTTTCAATTGCCTACTCAGTCCAAAGTAGCATTTATTTGCAAGAGTAATTCTCCGATGGATTTCTAGGCTGACATTATTGTTGGAGTTTATGCTGAATCCAAGGTAAATGAAGTCCTTCACTATTTCGAACTTTTTGCTGCCAGCAGTGGCATGGGTGCCAATTCGTGAGTGCGCTGACACTTTGCTTGATGACAGCATATAATTCGTTTTGCCCTCGTTCACTACAAAACCCATTTTTTCCGCTTCTTTTTCTAGTTTGGAGTAGGTTACGGGTTGTTAAGGCCGATAATGTCAATGTCGCATACGCCAACAGTTGCACGCTTTTATAGAATAATGTCCCAGCGCGGTTAAGTTCTGCAGATTGTATTATTTTCTCCAACATCAAATTAAAGAAATCGCACGATAGGGGGTCACCTTGTCTGAAACCTCGTTTACTTTCAAACGGTTGGGAGAGGTCCTTCCTAATTCTGACTGAGCTGGTGGTGTTGCTTAATGTCATTTTGCATAGCCGTATAAGTTTTGCCTGCAAACTAAATAACAAGTACGGTCAAGTGCAGTTGCAGTCTTTGCTCCTAATAAATAAAATTAAAATATAAAAAGATATTGCACGTATATTGAATGCAAACGAAATATTTCATGCAGTGATATTTCTTCCAAACTTGCAGCGATTGAAGTTTTCAAGTGCGAGCCGCGTATTTGGCCAGAAATAATAAAGAAACCAAATATTAGCTTACATTTAACATTTTTTATCAACGATAACAACTATGGCGCCTAGCACAAGAAGGAATAAGAAACAACAACAAAACAAAGCAATTGTAACTAATTCAAGTGAAACGAGTGACGAAGAAACAAGTAGCACCAGCTTAACTACAATAATGACGAATTACAAAAACAGTTTAAAGTGCAAGACAGAGCTGTGAGCAAAATAAAAAGCTCACAACAGCATATGAGTGATAGTTTCGACTCACTCAAAGCCGAGATAAGTAGACTTGCTGAAGAAAATAAACAAATAAAGAAAGAGCTAAATGAATTAAAAACAAAGAACGCAATTATGAAAACTAGGGTTAAAAAAGTGGAAAGAGACATACTGACAATTAAAGAGCAGGCAAATAATAACAATGTTATGATAACAAACTTGCCGGAAATTGCAAAAGAAAAACTAAAAGATGTCATCTCCAGTATTGGGCAACAAGTAAATGTGGATGTAAATATGAACGAAATAATCGATATTTACCAAAATGAGAATAAAAAGTTCAAAACATTTCCAATTATTGTTAAATTAAGTAAAAGCAATTTTAAAAGAAAGTGTATGGAGTTTAGAAAACTTGGAAATAATATTGATGTCAGCAAATTTATCCCCAACACCAGCATGATGGGTAAAAATGTAAATTTCTATCACCTGTTGGAGAAGGAGTTAAGTGAACTGATGAAGAAAACAAAACAAGAAGCAAAAAATAAGAAGTACCAATACGTATGGATGAGAGATGCCAGAATTTTAGTGAGAAAGGAGGAAAATTCAGTAATTATAGAAATAGATTCTTTAGAAGATTTAAAAAAGTTGAAATAAAAACTATGTATATAAAGTGTTACGGTTTTTTTTTTTTTTACATAGTCAGCCAATATTTATAAATATCCATGGATTGTTTTGATAATCAATTACTTAAAAAAAACGTTCAATATAAATGCAATGAGTTAAATTGTAAAATTGATTAAACTATTTATTTCAACATACAAATTATACGAAATTAGCTTCAGGATTTAAAAACTTTGATTGAGGCAAATAAGAAAAAGAAAGGTATTGTTCATGTGGTAGCTTTAACTGAAGTATGCATCTATGAAAATGAAAATAAATATTATAAACTCCCCAAGTACAATGCATATTTTGCTAATCGAGAACAAAACAGAGCCGGTGGTTGCATACTTTTTGTACACGAATCTATTTGCTCTTCACAAGTATCTTGTAAGGAATTTGAAAAAAGTAGTTTTTTAATAATCAAATTAATCAAACTTGATATTCATCTTGCTTGCGTATATAGAAATTGCTCTTCTGATATTCCGTCGTTCGTGAATGCCTTTGAAGGTGATGTATTGCAAATAAAAACTTGTATTATTATGGGTGACTTTAACATAAACCTCTTAATGTCACCAACGATACGATAAATTATCTAAACAGTAAATACAGCAACGGGTTCTGTTGTCTAAATGAGCTTAGTCAGGATATGCATACAATGAAGGGCAATAGTACAAGTACCATAATTGATCATATTATAACTGATAAAGTAAATTACAAATATGTTTTTGCGTTGAAAAGTGTAATAGTCCGTGGATGAGTAGTGAACTTTTGAATCTAATTGGGAAAAGGAACAAGCTATACAAATTAAAACCCAAGTATAGAAATAATATTTACTTCGAAACTGAATTTAAAAGGCTCAAAACTCAGGTCAGAAACCTAACACATTACCAAAAGAAAAACTATTTGGGCAAAAAATCCAGCAAAACCTATACTCTGCAAACAGAACGTGGTCTATTCTTAAGGAAATAATTTATGGCAAAATACCTGACAGTGTTACTGAAATCAGCCAGTTATCATTCAAAGGAGAAATTGTAACAGACCCTATTAAAATAATAGACTGCTTTAAGGAATATTTTACGACTCTTATAGATTCTCCCCCAAATATTCAGTACGTTGAAGAGCAGCAACGAACATCAATAAAAATATTTTACCCAAAGCGAATGTGATCCTTTAGAAATCGAGTTAGCCATAAAAAATCTAAACATAAAATCTGCGAACGGGCCTGATGGTATTTCAGCGCGACTTATAAATACATATAGGGAGTATTTTAGCCACACATTATGCCAAATTATTAATGAGTGCTTCCGAAAAGGTGAGTATCCTAAAGAATTGAAAATAGGCGCATTTGTGCCAGTACACAAATCTGGAAGTAAGGAAATCTGTGCAAACTACAAACCCATCACAAAATTAAGCACGATCGACAAGATTTTTGAAAGTGTCTTGCCTCACTGAAAATAAAATCATTGACAAAAATCAATTTGGCTTCGTGGAAAATTCGAATACGCTGTCTGCATGCATATCGTGTACCGAATATAGATATAAAAATTTAGACCAGAAGAAATATGTAGCGTTACTGGCAATCGATCTTTCAAAAGCATTTGATTCGGTAAATTTATATATTATAATTAGAAAACTCGCTGAGTTAGATCTAAACGACAAGGAACTCAAAATCTTTGAAAGTTTTTTATTAGATAGAGAGCAATATGTTGAGATAAACAATGTTAAAAGTGCGAAAAGGCAGGTAAATACGGGAGTTCCACAAGGTTCTAAACTAGCAGCTACCTTGTTTCTCATTTATATAAACAAAGCGCTAAAACTCAATCTTTACGGGCCTATGCAGTTTTATGCAGATGGCGGTAGCTTTATGCCGTATGGCCTTATTGCCATTTCCAAAACATGAGCGGCGCGATATCATGAATCTGGGATTTAAAAAATGAATCTGGGATTGACTTAGGTCAGATCCCCAATTCGGGGCGTGATCCATGTGCAGAACTCCTTTCAGCATCTTTTCTCACAGGGTAATGTGATTACAACAACCACATGAAAATGACAGAAAATTCTGAACTTTAACTGCAAATATCTCGCAAACTACTAAAAATATTGGTTCAGCGGAGTTATATTCATGCTCCTGGGACCAAAGCGCGTCTCCTGATACATATCTCAACATTTTTGGTTGTGTATTAGCGCTCGGTACCCCACGTAAACGATTACCCACGTCTAGATTTAGAATCTGAAATGAGATTTTTTTCAACCGTTCAAAAGTTATTTGCAGTTAAAGTTCACAATTTTCTGTCATTTTCATGTGGTTGTTGTAATGGCACATTAGGCTGAGCCAAAAAAGTGAAAAAGTGGGAAATGTGGCACGCGGAAGGACATCACCGTGGCGGTAGCCACGGCTAAAGCACACACCCGGAGTTGGAATGGCGTAGCCCAGGGTTATTTTTTGAAGCGCGGCCGAAGGCCGCCAATGCGGAAAGGAGTTCTGTACATAAATACCATGGATCACGCCCCGAATTTTGGATCTGACCTAAGTCAAATTTTCGTCTGCGGCGCTACTTCGTCGAATCTCAAACCCAAATGCCTCAATGACATTAATTCGCATGTCTAAAGCGAACTAAAGTCAAAATATTATACGAATTAACGGCACTGACTTTAATTCGTTTTTGGTCATGCGTCTTAATGTCACTGACATTAATTCGCTTTTTGGGTGCGAATTAATGTTGTTGTTGTTGTTGTTTTAGCAACAAAATCACTCCCCGAATGTTTTGGGGAGTGTTGTCGAAATAACAGCCCTTGCGGTACTGCCCGACTGTCGTGGAAGCGATTTGGTATGACCACTGGAACCTTCTACGTCATGTCATCCCTCCTTCGGAAAGAAGAGATGGGTAATGAGAGGTGGGATCAACCGTAGATCAACCATCGGGTTGCACATCATTACCTTTGTGCATATTAGTCGCCTATTACGACCGGTATGCCTGCCTCGGGTATATTCTAAACCCCTACCCGCAGGGTCGTCACTGACCTTAGTTCGCGCCCCCAAAACACACTTTTTTGAGATAGTATAAAATATTACTCACAACAATGTATACGAATCAAGTTCTTCCTTTCAAAGTATGTCGTCCATAACATATACGCTTCGCGGCCCAGCCCGCGTTGCGACCGCGCGTTGTGGCCATATGGCCTTATTTCCATTTGGTTTGAGAAATAAAGCTATATGGCGTTATTGCGTATGGCTTCATTGCACCCCACCGACAAAAACATGCTTAAAATTAACCTTTAGAAGACCAATGTTATTATTTTCAAAAATTACAAACCTCTTCCGGACATTAATGAGTTTTTTGGGATAGTGTTTAATAAGGTGCAGTGAAATAACGCCCAAGGAAATAACGCCCATGGACGTTATTTCCCATTCAAAAAGGAAATAACGCCCATGGGCCTTATTTCCTTTTTAAATGGAAATATCGCCCATCTGCAAAAAGAAATAAAGCCCATGGCTCTTATTTCCTTTTTAAAAGAGAAATAACGCCCATAGGATTTTACGCGAGCGACACGAACTTTTGATTAGCATTTTTTTCACAAATTACCCTGTGAGAAAAGAGTGGGAAACGTGGCACGCGGAAGGACATCACCGTGGCGGTAGCCACGGCTATGGCACACACCCGGAGTTGGAATGGCGTAGCCCAGGGTTATTTTTTAAAGCGCGGCCGAAGGCCGCCTACGCGGAAAGGTGTCCTGCACATAAAAAATGTGGATGGGGCCCCGAATTGGGGATCTGACCCGGGTCAATTTTCGGGTTTTCACTAATAACTTTTCACAGAAACAAAATATTGCTTTTCCCCCTTCGGATTATAGTTACGGAGGCCCGATCCACGATTTTTAAGTGCAGAACACCTTTTCGCATAGGCGGCCTTCGGCCGCGCTTCAAAAAATAACCCTGGGCTACGCCATTCCAACTCCGGGTGTGTGCCATAGCCGTGGCTACCGCCACGGTGATGTCCTTCCGCGTGCCACGTTTCCCACTTTGATTAACGTGAAATTTTTGTGTAACTATTCAATAAAATACAAAAAGAATTAGAATATTATTGTTTCATTAAAAAAAATTAAAGAGCAATAAGGCCTTTAAGACTTTATTTCTCTTTCGAAGTGTAATAAAGCCTTTTTTGGAAAAAAAGGCCTTATTTCACTTTCAATAGTGTAATAAGGCCATAAAGGGCTTATTTCACAAGGCGCTATTGCACCCCGCCTTATAAAAACATAACAAATATGTTAAAATGTATTGAAATAAAAAAAACCATATACTTGATTCTTGAATCAGCTTGTTTTAATTCGTTTTTAACGTCCGTGGGCTTTATTTCTCTTCGAAAAAGGAAATAACACCCATCAGTAAAAGGTGATAACACCCATGGGCTTTATTTCCTTTTTAAAAAGGAAATAAGGCCCATGGGCGTAATTTCCTTTTTGAGTGGGAAATAACGCCCATGGGCGTTATTTCCTTGGGCGTTATTTCACTGCACCGTTTAATAATGTAAAGATTAATAGAGTAGAAAAGCTAAAGTACCTAGGTATCTGGTTCGACTCCATCTTAAATTGGAGCGAACACATAAATAATATTAAACTGAAATTAATTCCTTCCAACTTTGCTCTATACAGAAATAGGGGCATCATTCCACGCAAACAATTGTGGCTTCTATATAGCCAGGCCCGTGCGCACCGTTTGCAATGATTTTACAAAAATTTTCAAAATACAGTTTATAAATCTTGTATTGAATCTTGACTCATAATTTTTGACAAAATTAGTTGCAAAGAATAAGGTTGGCTGGTTGATTTTCACTTGGAGCTTTCCGAAATTACAAAGTTGTGTAGCGTATGGGCATTTTTAAAAAAATTTTACTGATGAAAACAGTGAGCAGTTTCAAATAACAAGTACTGTAAACAGTACTATTCAGGACCTGATTAATTAGGCTTTGATGAATCAGAATTATGACTAATCAAAATATGATTTAATATGTTCATCGCACGTCCCTAATATGTACAAGTACAATTGATGTCATGGCCAAATGATGCTAAGGTTGTGTCAAGTGACCAGCTGACCTCTACTTTTTTCATGAGTATTGACAGAATTCTTTTCCGTACCTCGAAGAGTTGCAATGTTAAACGGTCTTTAATTATAGCCATGTATTCATAAAATTTCGAATAATCCCAGCTTTCCAAAGTCGGAGCGCTCTAAAAAAAGCATCCAAAAAGAGTCCGTAATTGGAGCCTTTTCGGAGAGAAGAAATGAATATTGTAGAGCGAATGAACTGCAAGGCTCAATTATATGTATGAAAGATTTCGAGTGCTTTCTGACCCTTTTTGTTGTAGGCGTAAAGAGAATTGTGTGAAAATGAACGTTGGAGAGCAGACAAGCGACAAGCGACAAAGTTTAATTATTTGAATGTTTTCAAACATTCTCAGAAAAAAATTATTAATAGGTCTATAGCTAGTACCGAACCAGGATACTTCAAATATAAAGACCGGAAACACAAGCATGTTGTTTGTAAAATTTCAATTACCTAACAGAAGAAAAAGATCGCATTTTTCATGGACGTTTATCAATAGTCTGTAGAAAATAAACATAGCACATTTCAAATTTTCCGAATTGTGTCAATAAAACTTCATAAACCTTATTTTTTATTATTTATGACCCAAAAGAAATACAAAACGACCCCAAAAAGCTTCAGAAAAACACCAATAAAGGGCTCCGAAAGGAGTCTGAAAAGGCTCCAAAACCCCTCAGAATGGAGGAATAAAAGGCTCAGAAAAAGGTTCAGAAAAGCACCAATAAAAGGCTCCGCAGTTTATTTTAAAAGAGTCATAAAACGCTTCAAATTCATTGAAATCGGACTCATTTCGGACTCTTTTTTACGACTCCGTTGGAGTTCCCGCGTAGAACGATTTTTCGCTCCATTTGGGCTCCGAGAGAAGCTCATTTTGGAGAGTAAAGCTCTGATAAATGAGCGTTTTATGGCTCTGATAGGAGTCTTTTTTACACTTTTGGTTAGCTGGGATATGCCATCATATCAAATACGAAAAATGTGTACAACCAAAAAAATTTGCTGGGGTATAGTTTTAGGCATCAGAGTATGCAGTTTCAGAAAAGTTAAGAACTCCCACTACAAGTCTGTATGAAAATAGACTTGATATTAAACAAATATGTATTCTGCAAACACTATTAGTAGTTTTCACGATCAAAAATAATCTTATAATCAACCTTAAGCTCAATACAATAGATCGTTCAGTATATAGTCTGCGTCAGGTAACGAGTATTAGAACCACGTTCTTTCGAATAGAAAAAAGTACAAATTCCCTACGCAATTATGGTGTGAAGCTGTTTAACAAACTACTAGAGTATGATAAAACCTCTCACAACATTATCACTTTTAAACGGGAAGTGATTCTGTTGTTACTTCAAAGATACGACTTCAGTATCGACCAATATTCATAACACAATGCATTTAATTAATTATGCTAAAAAAATATTAAAAATAAATCCTTTTTTTCTCTTTCATCTTTAAAGCAAACAATAAAAGAAAAACAAAACGTTATATTTTTTACTAACTACTGTTTTATATCATATTGTGCTGCATTTTTATATATCATTTAATATCTTCTTTTTTTTCTCTTCATATAATTGAAGCGACTGCTTGACTGTATGCCAGCAGTGTTGCCAGGATACAATTTATTTTGGAGCTAGATTCGAGGAAAAAAAGAGCTAGATTTGTTCAAGAAAATCGAAAACATGTAAAAAAAGAGCTAAAAAGCACTTAAGTATTGTATGTAAGTTTTTACATTTATTTCATACTAGCAGAGTACCCAACTTTGCTCGGTATGTACATATGTAAGTAGTTAATAATTTCTGCTACCCTCAATTGCGAAAACAATTTACATGCTGAGAAGGTTCAGGACAATATTTATTTTCCCACATTATATCCCGTTCATGTCTTTGGCAACCAACTAAAGTAAAGGCGTTTTTTAACAGTCTAACTTCGGCATTTTGTCATCTCCCCTCTATTTGACTCTTTAGCTGTGCCTAAACATTCACTAAGTCATCCCCAGTCATTTTTCAAAGAAATTTCAAATATTCAGACACAACTTATCTAGAGTTTTATTAAAGACCAGCAGAAATTCGTACTAACTTCAATTGCGAAGACAATTTACCGGCTGAGAAAGTTCAGAACAATATTTATTTTCCCACATTATATTCCGTGTATGTCTACGGTAACCAACTAAAGTAAATGCGTTTTTTAATAGTAATAACTTCGGCATTTTGTCAACTCCCTTCCATTTAACTCTTTAGCTGTGCCAATATACATACAGACACAACTCTTCTAGAGTTTTATTAAAGGCTAGCAGGGAACCCCGGGTTTGCTCGGGATGTAAGTAGTTCATAAAATTCTGATACCCTCACTTGAGAAGACAATTTACAGGCAGAGAAGGTTCAGAACAATATTTTTTTTCCCACATTCTATCCCGTTTATGTCAACGGCAACCAACTAAAGTAAAGACGTTTTTTAATAGTTTAACTTAGACATTTTGTCATCTCGTTTCCATTTGACTTTTTAGTTGTGCCACAACTTTTCTAGAGTTTTATTATAGTATAGATAAACCGCAATACCGAAAAGTGAAAGAAAAATTAAAGCTGTGGCCATGCCCTTCGTCAGCTAGTATGTAATAATAAAAGGTTTCATGTATGAGGAAAGAATATTTATGTTTTCGAAAAACTCTTATTGAACTAAGAAAAATAAAAATAAAAACCTATTTCAAATGTATTTTTATTTCGGTACTAAAAAAAAAAAGTAAATGATTAATAGGGCAACATATGCGAATCCATACAAAAAAAAATTTAGTACAATTTGAAGGAAAAAGTACGATTTTTGAGTGGATTTAGTACAATTCACGAAATGTCATTTCCCAACCCTGCTTTCAACTATTTTTGGGTAAATGCGCGAAATACTCATACATAAATTTTGAGTTACTGGATGTATTGAGGATTTTAATTGTAGCTTTTTTTACTCTCACTGCTTGCAGCGAACTTAAGCAATCGTAGCTAAAATAAAATTACTCAAATTGTGTGCATATAGTCGAATTGAGTAACATGCAGTAATTGCGTTGAGCGCCTGCTTGTTTGTGTGAATATGTGGGTGCCACCCTACATCCACATGCATTGTTATCAGCGTTGCCGTGACCTTCGAAATAAATGTATCAGTTTCTGAGCCAAAAAAGTATCAAAAAGTATCAAACTCATAAATAGCAACTAATATTTTAATTTTTACTTTAAGAAATTATAATAACAATTTCTTTAAAGAAATCTATATTTATTTTAATAAAATCTATTCAAAAACTATTTTTTCCAACGGACACATCAAATTAATTCCATTGAATATATACATATATGTATAGTAAAAAATATTATGAATACGTATGTATATTAAACATTCCTACAAAAGATTCATGAAATACATAGTTCTTTATGTTGACAAAAGCTTAAATTATGCATCTGTGCATATAAAAAAACTTAAAACATATTCTTTACTCATATTCATTTTTGATTTGCTTCGCAAACATAATAGCTTCAGCCGTTTCTATGTTGTACTTATTTTTTAAATTTGTTTTCACCATATAACATTGTGTAAACATTCGTTCAGCCGCCGCAGAGCTATGAGGTAGACTCATAACTTTTGAAACAAATTCAATAATATCTTTATATAATGGAAACTTTTCTGCGTTTTTCAAATTACTAAATATAACAAATTTTTTTCTAATTGCATATATCTTCTTTTTTTTCATTTTCGTACAAGTGAGGAAACGCGTTTAAAAGTGTGAGGAAAGAGGCAAAATCATTTTCTTTAGTTATTTTTTCAGGATCTATTCAAGAAATACATTTTAACGCAATATTGTCAAATTTAAAACGTTTTCTGATTTGCAAACATAATTCAATATAAAAACTACGAATCATTGATTTGATTTGCAAAGCTTCAGCGCTATTTATATTTTTCTGTGCATTGGCTCCAATGTAAATATCTTTCAAAGGTACAAAGTTCGCCTGGTCATTGACATTTAGTTTGTAAAGTTCAGCTTTATTAAAAATTTCGCGTTTTATAAAAAAGGATAAAACTAGTTTATAATTGGTTTCAAAGTTTTGTAAATTTTATGTAATCTGAACTGAAAATGAATGAAAAAGAATATGGAAATTGTATCAAAATAGGCACTTTCATGATAAAAAAGTATCTAAGTGTCAAAACACGAATTTGAAAAAAAAATGTATCTAAATTGATACACTTGTATCAAAACGGCAACGCTGATTGTTATAAGTATACGGTGGCGCTCATATTTTTGTAGCTGTGCTAGCTGAGTACAAAAATAGAGTAAAAGAGCAATATGTGGTCTGTTGATGCTCTCTAAGCACAAACGACTAAATGGTAAGCGTCCAAGCAAAGATGGGTTTTCATACAAAATTTATTTGAATTAAAAAAGTTTATTATAAAATTTAAAAACAAAAAACCTAAATATGGTCCTATTCTGGTTAGATTATGATATATTAAAATTTGAAAGAAAAAAATCGGGCCAGTGGATCGGCTGTTTAGCTTTAACACAATTTCGAGTTTGAATTTTATATAATACTAGCAGACCCGGCAGACGTTGTTCTGCCTGACCAGTGACTTCCCTAGAAATATATTTTCAAATATTTTTCTTTAACTTTTAACATTCCATTTATTGCAGTGCTTTAGGATATACAATGTTTCATTCCCACGACAGCCGGTTCTACGTACCGGAATGACTCGGGGTTTCCCCGACCAAGGGCTGTTATTTCGCTACCCCCCTGCCTAAACCGTCAGTAATCTTCCCCCCAATAATGTCATCCTCCGAGCAGCTCCTTGCAGCGGGACTGCTCAAGACTCTCCTGATCCGGGCTGGTATTGAATCCAACCCGGGACCAAGAGAATGGATCTGCTGTATATGCTGGAAGAAAATTTATGTGAAACGCTCACACTCAGTACAATGCTCCAATTGCAATAGGTGGTTGCACCTAACAAGTTGCTCCGGACTAAATCCCTCTACCCATAGGCCCGCTAGTTTTTATAGAACTTTTGTGGCCCCTTGCTGTTCACGTCCTACGACGTCCCGTGGCCGTCGTCGATCAAGTATCGCTCCGCCGCATATGTCTGACTCTGTCACCTCAGTCTCCACGACTAGCATCACAAATGCACCTCAGCAAGTTGACCTTCCTAGCGGTCGCTCACGCCCCCAGGCGTCAACATCTCACACAGCAGCTCACAGCTACTCCCTACGTAGCACTTCCCAAGTGGAATTGAGCAATGCCGAGCGTCCGCTATCTCCCGCCCCCTCAGTCAGCCCCTCTTCTTCCAGCATCAGCACGAGTATAAGTCACAACCATCAGCTCCTGGTCCCTTATACTACGTGCACTGTTTGTCGGTTAAGATTATACACGCCTTTGGCATCGGTCAAGTGCAATAACTGCCTTGGCCTGTGTCATCTGCTTATATGCTCTGGACTCGCAAACAGGAACTTATAGACTGATACGTACGTTGCGCCATGCTGTCGAGCTACGCAACCTTCAACGTCATCTGAATCGCCTCTACCTTCTGGTAACGCGATTCCTTCGACTTCAAGAATGCGTCGTAGTGCGCGACCCAGCCTACTACCACCTAGGCATGCGCATCATGCCTGACCCCCAGCATCAACTCTACTCCCCCTTCACACTTCGCAATCCTGCAATTTAATTGCAACGGCCTAACCGGCAAAATAGCTGAGATTACAAACCTCATGAAGCGACACAATATCAAAATCGCTGCTATTCAGGAGACAAAGCTCGGTGGAAGGTCAACTCTTCTGACCTGCAACGGGTACAATGTACACCGTTGTGATCGTGCGAGAGGGCTTGGGGGTGGTCTTGCATTCATCACGCATCAAACTGTGCAGTACGGTCTATTTGAGCCTGACATCGACCCGAGGGACACCACCTTAGAACGTCAAGGTATGGTTGTCCGGTCAGGCGATGTCGACTTGGAAATCATAAACGTATATATACCTCCTGTCACCTGCTGTCCCAGGGATTATCACCCTGACATTCGTGCGTTACTCAGGGGTGAGAACCGTGTTATCCTTGGTGACTTTAACGCACACCACGACCTGTGGCACTCCAGCTTACAGGCCGATGGTAGGGGGCAGGAGCTGGCTGACCAAATAGACGATTCGACGTTCTGCACAGTTAATGGGGATGCCCCCACTAGAGTGGCGGTAAACTGCTCTAGCTCGCCGGATATCACCATAGTCAGCGCAGGTCTTATAAACTGCGTTGACTGGCGACCGATGCTGACGCTTGCTTCGGATCACCTTCCCATTGCGCTCTCTATCGATCGCCCCACCGACTTTGTCACTTCTGACAATCGCACCTTCGTTAACTTTAACAAAGCCGACTGGGAAAGTTTCTTAACATCTACAGAGAGCGCCTTCGCTGCTCTCCCCACTCCGTCTGACGTACGAGAAGGGGAAAAGGCTTTTCGTATGGCCCTAGTTTCAGCCTCCTGTCAACACATTCCGTCAGGTAGAATAAAGGAAGTACGTCCATTCTTCCCCGCAGAGGCAGCGGCCCTGGCAAATGAACGTGACCATATAAGACGCCTTGACCCTACGGATCCCCAAATTAGGGATCTTAATGCGGAAATCAGACGCCTAGTAGATAAACACAAACGCGCTAAGTGGGAAGAGCACCTAAGGTCTTGTAACCTCTCGGCTGGGGTTGGCAAATTATGGTCGACGGTGAAATCTTTGTCCAACCCGACTAAACCCAACGACAAAATATCCATCGCCTTCCGCGATAAGGTTCAGTCGAAACCTAAACGATGCGCGAGCGCTTTCTGCCGACAGTTTGTTATGCATCCTCCGTTGGACAAAGAAATTCGCCGAGCCACGAGGGAAGCGCATAAACCCAAAAACAGCGATGCGCCCATCGCCATCTCCACAACCGAAGTACGAGAGGCAATACGGAGATCTAAGAACACCAAGTACATAGGCCCCGATGGCATCTCCATGCTGATGCTAAAACACCTCGGCGACGAAGGCATAAGATATTTAACACACATTTTCAACCTTTCCTTGTCCACCTTTGTCATTCCTGAAAGATGGAGACAGGCAAAGGTGGTCCCACTATTAAAGCCTGGCAAGCCAGCTGCCGTAGGGGAGTCATATCGCCCGATATCACTTCTCTCGCCAGTAGTGAAAGTGTTGGAATCCATCTTATTACCATATTTCACCGCTAATTTGCGACTCGCCGAACATCAGCATGGTTTCCGCAAAAACCACAGCACTACCACCGCGCTGAACGCCATTACCACCCAGATAGGGGACGGACTAAACCAAAAGCGTCCAAACCACAGGACAGTGCTAGTTGCGCTTGATTTGGCCAAAGCCTTTGACACGGTCAGTCATGCTCGACTATTGAAAGACCTGGAAGATTCGTCCCTTCCCCCCTGTCTTAAACGTTGGACTGCCAATTATCTGAGTGGTCGTCAATCGTCGGTAGAATTCAGAGGCGCCCGATCTAAACCCAGAATAGTTAAACAAGGGGTGCCACAGGGTGGTGTCCTATCCCCGTTTCTATTTAACTATTATATATCGAAACTTCCCCCCCCACCAGAGGGTGTCTCGATCGTCTCTTACGCCGATGATTGTACGATTCTGGCAACGGGCCCCTCCGTTGAAGAACTCTGCTCTCGCATAAACTCGTACCTCCCAGCCGTGTCGGAATTTTTCGCTGGTAGAAACCTGGCATTGTCACCGAATAAGTCCTCGGCTACCTTATTTACGACGTGGACAACGCAAGTGAACATGGAATTAGACGTCTACGTTGATAGTGTTAAGCTACCAACTGTCTCACACCCCAAAATCTTAGGGGTAACGTTTGATAACATGTTCAAATACGGCGCTCATGTTACCGCAATTGTCAATAAAGTCCAAAGCCGCAACAAAATCCTCAAGTCGCTAGCTGGCAGCACTTGGGGCAAAGACAAAGAAACGTTACTAGCTACATACAAAGCAATTGGTCAGCCGGTACTGAGCTACGCGACGCCTATATGGTCGTCGGGGCTGGCTGACACACACTGGACGAGGCTTCAGGTCTGCCAGAATACCGCCCTTCGAACCGCCACTGGGTGTCTTCTTATGTCTCCTGAGCACCACCTTCACAATGAAGCGAAAATGCTCGCCGTTAAAGAGCATAGCGAAATGCTGACCAGGCAATTCCTATTCAACTGTTGCAAATCGCAGCACCCGAACGGACGCCTGGTCAACGAAAATCCGCCCCCAGGAGGATAAGAAGCCACCTACGTAAACACTTCGATGAGATCCGGCACCTGATTTCCACGCCGTTTGATCCTAAGGTGCACCGGCAGGCCCTCACCCTTATCCACACCGATTCGGTAAATTCCTATGTCAGCTCTATTCCAGCGAACGCCGTTCTTCAGGCAACAACTCCACCCCTTGCCGAAGAGGAGCGCGGGCTGCCTAGGGAGACTAGAGTGATGCTGGCCCAACTCCGGTCTGGATATTGTAATAGGTTAAACTCTTACCTATCCAGACTGAACCCCGACTTGCCTAATGTTTGTCCGGCATGTGGCTTGTCCCCCCATAATACTAACCACCTTTTCGTCTGCTCAGCTGAGCCTACTCTTCTAACACCCATATCCCTCTGGTCCGCCCCTGTCGAAGCCGCTAGGTTTCTAGGACTTCCGTTAGAAGAGCCTGATGACATTATTGGGTAGATACTGACTACCTAGGCAGGGCTACGTGGCGTTACAACAACAACAACAACAACAACATATACAATGTTTCTGGCTTTAAAGTCTTTGGTATAAACAAATAAATTTTTTGGATGTCCAACTCAAAAAACGGATCTTTTGAACTCAATGGGTATGACAAAAACCATTATGCGCTGCTGAGCAGATGTATAGTTAGTACTTATTTAATTATATCCTATATCTACCTATAATACTCTGGATATGTATGAACGGCAATAACAAAAAAAAAAAATTAGGTGCTTTGATTAAGATTTAAGAACGTTAAAATGTCACTAAAGCAAATACATTCAGGGATATAACGAATTGATATATTACTTAGCTTGTGGTCTTGGAACTGCCCACTTTTCCAAAGAATTTACAAATGTAGCCTATGTATGTCGTACACAACGAAGATTTTAACGTATTGGAAAAGTTTAAAACAGATCAACCATAAACTTTGGACATTATTGAAGTACAAACAATGCTTTGAATACAAAAAATGCGGGCGTGGCACCACCCACATTTCCCAAATTATATAATTCTTGACCAAGGGACACACATATCCAAAAATTTCTAATTTAGACCCAATATGTTCAGAGCTATGAAGAATTTAAATTTTATATAGCCTGGGGGCGGGGCACTGCCTACTTTTCCAAAAATTGATATAGCCTAAATCGTACACAACAATCTTCTGAACCAATCTTGAAAGTTTAAAAGAGATCGACCATAAACTTTGGACATTATTGAAGTACACACAAAACACAAAAAATGTGGGCGTGGCACCGCCCACTTTTCTAAAATTACATAAATCTTGACCAAAGGGCACACATATCCAGAAATAATTAATTTAGACCAAATATGTTCAGAGCTATGAAGAATTTAAATTTTATATAGCCTGGGGGCGTGGCACCGCCTACTTTTCCAAAAATTGATATAGCCTAAATCGTACACAACAATCTTCTGAACCAATCTTGAAAGTTTAAAAGAGATCGACCATAAACTTTGGACATTATTGAAGTACAAACAAAACACAAAAAATGTGGGACACAAATATTTAAAAATCATTAATTTAGACCAAATATGTTCAGAGTTATGAAGAATTGTAGTTTTATATAGCCTGGGGGCGTGGCACCGCCCAAATTTCCAAAAATTAATATAGCCTATGCTTTAACCCATGATCCCAAGAATATACTGTGAAAATTTCATAAAAATCGGTTGAGAACTTTGGACGCCCATAAAGGACACACAGACACACAGACACACATTCATTTTTATTTATAAGATGGGTTTGTTATTATAATTTGGGGAATCACCAAAAATTCTCTTTATATTTCTTCTCTTTTGTCGAAGGCTTATGCATCTCTTAGTCAAAATACATTTTCTCTACGTTGAGTTCATACACACACGCACATACATTTTTGTTCCGCTGTAGCTTGAGTTTGATCTATGAAAATTCTTATGCTTGGATTGTTTGAAGCTTTTATAAATTTCATCCTAGAAATAAGGGGCTTTAAGTTTTTAAAATGGAAAAAATGAAAACGCCACTTGGTTTATTTTTGGGAAAACTTGCTTCTTAAAAAAATTTCATAAAAATTGGGCCAACACTTTTCGAGATTAGCCGTTACGAATATTTTCATATAAGCAATTTTATATAATTAGTATAGATGTAGTATAGATATAGATATTAGCCGGTTATTTTCAAAGTGGTTCAAGTCCATTTAAAAAAAAAATTGAGTTAATGATGACAATAGTCACAGCCATACACAATCTTTTCTTTTATAAACAATTTAAGTCTAATATTATTAAAATCGCTATGATTTGGGGCACTTGAAAATTGGCTAGTTAACGAAACGAAAATCGTCCAGAATGATTAATTTCAATTCCAATCATCCTTGGACACAAAAAAGGAACACAGCGCTTAACTTGATTGAAAAAATATAGAAACTCAGCGACCAGGAATTCAGAAAAGATAACAAGGTGAAAATTCAACAAATACTATTTAAAAACGGATACCCCAATACTGTGATAGAAAACTGGATTACAAGTATTAACAACAAAATTGACCACCAAAGCAATAACACAAAAACAAATAACAAAGAAAAAATTTTTACAGGCATTTCATATGTGCCAGGATTAACGGACAACAAAACTTTAAACACATATATATCGAATACAGAAATATCTTTCGCACACCGCCCACACCACACACTTAATTCCATATTTACTAAAACTAAGGACAAAACGAAAAAGGAACTGCAACACAACGTGATTTACCAAATTAAATGTAAAGGAAAACAAGACGAACAATGCAATAAAATATACATAGGAACAACGAAGCGAGCTTTGGGAGTTCGAATAGGCGAACATAAAACAGACGCAAAAAATAGAAAGATGACTACTGCACTAGCACAACACCTGACAAACAGCGATCATACAGCTGATTTGGAGAATGCGCGCATAATCGACGTAGACAACAAAACACGAAAGAGAATGACATTGGAAGGCTTGCGAATTCAGCAACAAATACACCATGCAATGAACTACAAGGAAGATGTAGATAACATCAGCTGCGCCTACAAAAACATACTAACAAACAATTGACGAACAGCTGTAACCGAGTAGAGTTGCAAAAGTTGATGTTAAAACTTTGTGATATATGTATATATGTATGTAAACTTTGTAATTAGTTTAATTTTGTTAAATATTTGTATGGTATGTATGATTGTGCAAAATTAATGATAAATTGTCAACTAAATTTGTTTTCTTGTCCAAATAAAGAACTCCCTGAAGAAGACACAATAACGTGTCGAAACGCAAGAAAGAAAAGAAAAACGAATGTTTTTGCTTTAAATTGAACGACCAAAAAGCTCTAAATATACCAAAAAATTTTATCAATTCCTTGGTCTAATACAAGGCAAATTAAACAAGGTAGAATTGACAACTGAAATATTTTTTTTTGTAGGAGTTCTTACTTCAAAAAAGTATGAACCAACGAATTTACCCTTACTGGCCCACGTCCAATATTTGGGCCCCATACAATTTTTGTATTAAAAAGTTAAACCGCATTTGCAAATATCAAAAAATTATTAATATAGAAATTCATAAACTATCTAATAAGCTCACTTTTGCCACCAAGTGCTACTTTGGAGTCTACCTCTTTAAAGACATTGACCGCAAAGAACAAGCATACATATGTATATATTAGTATAGCAACGATTTGGGTCACTGTTTACGACTATCATCAAATTCTAAAAAATGTTGGGAGGAGTACCAAAGTCACTTTTCGGTTCAAATGAAAATCGGCCTCCGGAGAATAAATACTGTTGTTATTTTGAAAAATATTTGCAAAAGTCCGAAGAACTAATCGGAGGCGTTGTCTATAGCTTTTGTGTGAATTACATCTTTAGTTGCCGACTATTGTCCACGATTTAAAAAAATAACGCGATCCCGTCTTCTTGGTACAGGAATTGTTTCATTCGTTTCCAAATATCTTGCAAACTACTCAAAAAATTGATCTCGTAATCGGATTATTATTTATGGGTACTGGGCGCGTCTATTGATACCTCTCCCGGCGTGTTTTAGCACTCGGTTGCAGTCGTAAACAATTACCACGATTTGGTGTTTCTCAAATAAAAATAACGAACTGATAAAAATTAAAGTTTTTAAATCGAACGGGTTAAATTTTTTTTTCATTTGACGTTAAAACTCCTACAGCAAAGAGAGAACTGTCAAGTTCGCTACTACTTTGTTTAATATACATACTTTGGTCTAATATCTACAAAATCAAATTTAATCGGAGAGCGGAACCGAAACAACTACAAGAAAACACAATTATAGACAAAATGAAACACTTTTTTCAACACATACGATACAAATATGATGAGGAAACTTGCTACATAATCAAACAGCACAACAAGAACACCAAGGGGCTCGCAAAACAACAACAAAGACTCAAGTTTCTACTGAACTACAAAGGTTATGTTATTATACCAACGCACTTAAAAGGTAAAACAAATAAAATTATACAAGGATTCAATTTAGAGAAAACTAGAAGGGAAGCGCAAAAAATAGATAGTGAATTTTTAGCAAAAATTATAAACGTAGAAATAAAAGAAACTAATATACGGATAAAAATGTATCTTACTACAATCGGCCACATATGCGAAGATCTACGAAAAAGACTTGACGAAAAAGATTTCCAGCTAATTACAGAAAACCACAAACAACATTTGAGAGATATAAAGAAGGTTACGGAAAAAAATATAGATTCGAAAATACAAGTACATATCCGGAAAAGTTTTGAAAAATTTGGGTTACGGTCTAATGAAGATTGGTGTGTCAACAAAACAGACATAAATATACCACAAGAGTGTCGATGGTTGTTGTCATTGGGAAAAAAGTTCGCACTACCGGTATCAAAGAAGTCTTTTTCCCCTATACATATCGTCGCGGACATTGAACAAGGCATACAAATGATAAGTGAGGAAAAAACGAAAGAGGCAGCGCGGTGCAAAATTGCAATCAAAATCAGCAATTATAAAAATAAAATGAAATGTGGGCCAAAAGAAAAATTCATATTGAAAATCTTCGATGAAACAAAAAACTTTATAAATAAACACAAGGACTCAATAGTAATCACTAGTGCAGATAAAGGCAACAAAACTGTGATAATGTACAAGAATGAATACAAAGATAAGATGAAAACCATTTTAAGTGACAAACATACATATAGGACGATGCGAAATGACCCGACACAACAATTGTTAAGAAAGAATAATTCCCTGGTAAATGAAATTTACAAACAAAAAAACATTGACGCGAAAACTAGACAACTGACATGCCATGCAGCCACTGCCCCAAGATTATACGGACTACCCAAAATTCACAAAGAAGATACTCCACTAAGACCAATCGCATCATCGGTAAACGTTCCATGCTACAAACTGGCTAAATTTATTGGACAGATTTTAAAAAACATTGTGTCTGAAAACTACAACATAAAAAACTCTCTGAAACTAAAACAGGAACTGAAAGAAATTAAAATTGAAGACGACGAATTGCTTGTATCCTTTGATGTAGTATCACTTTTTACCAATATACCGATTCAACTCGCAATCCGGACAATTATGCAAAAATGGTCACTCCTTGAAAATGAAACAACAATTAGACGGACACAATTTCCAACTATTCTCGATTTCTGCTTGAGAGAAAATAATTACTTTACCAGTGATGAAACAATATATCAACAAATATATGGAATGCCAATGGGTAATCCCTTATCCCCTACCATAGCCGACATCATCCTGGACAAAATACTAGACAACAGTATAGCCAAATTGAGGACAAAAGGCATATCTATTAAATACATAAAAAAATATGTAGACGACACAATTGCCATCATAAAAAAAGCTGACTTAGAGATTATCCTCCATACTATAAACAGCCAACACAACAAAATTAAATTCACCTGCGAAGAAGAAGAAGGCAAAAAGCTAGCATTTCTAGACTTAGAAATTCACAGAGGAAACAAAGAGATAAAGACAAACTGGTACGCGAAATCTGTAGCATCGTCCAGAATGATTAATTTCAATTCCAATCATCCTTGGACACAAAAAAGGAACACAGCGCTTAACTTGATTGAAAAAAATATATAAACTCAGCGACCAGGAATTCAGAAAAGATAACAAGGTGAAAATTCAACAAATACTATTTAAAAACGGATACCCCAATACTGTGATAGAAAAGTGGATTACAAGTATTAACAACAAAATTGACCACCAAAGCAATAACACAAAAACAAATAACAAAGAAAAAATTTTTACAGGCATTTCATATGTGCCAGGATTAACGGACAACAAAACTTTAAACACATATATATCGAATACAGAAATATCTTTCGCACACCGCCCACACCACACACTTAATTCCATATTTACTAAAACTAAAGACAAAACGAAAAAGGAACTGCAACACAACGTGATTTACCAAATTAAATGTAAAGGAAAACAAGACGAACAATGCAATAAAATATACATAGGAACAACGAAGCGAGCTTTGGGAGTTCGAATAGGCGAACATAAAACAGACGCAAAAAATAGAAAGATGACTACTGCACTAGCACAACACCTGACAAACAGCGATCATACAGCTGATTTGGAGAATGCGCGCATAATCGACGTAGAAAACAAAACACGAAAGAGAATGACATTGGAAGGCTTGCGAATTCAGCAACAAATACACCATGCAATGAACTACAAGGAAGATGTAGATAACATCAGCTGCGCCTACAAAAACATACTAACAAACAATTGACGGACAGCTGTAACCGAGTAGAGTTGCAAAAGTTGATGTTAAAACTTTGTGATATATGTATATATGTATGTAAACTTTGTAATTAGTTTAATTTTGTTAAATATTTGTATGGTATGTATGATTGTGCAAAATTAATGATAAATTGTCAACTAAATTTGTTTTCTTGTCCAAATAAAGAACTCCCTGAAGAAGACACAATAACGTGTCGAAACGCGTCGGAGGAAGAAAAGAAAAACGAATGTTTTTGCTTTAAATTGAACGACCAAAAAGCTCTTAATATACCAGAAAACAAATTTATTTTGAAAGTGGTTTAAGTCCACTGAAAAACAAAACTTGCATATGGAATGTCTTATGGTACAAAATTCCCCAAAAATGCATCATTGCACAGTACAGCAATAAAATTCACTACAAAGCAGTAAAATTTATAACGGGAAAAATTACATAAATAAATACATTACATAAATAAAAATCTGTATCTAAATTAAAATTTGACTAACGTTATTGTGAAAGTATGTTGTTTGCTTGTCAAACCCATGTAATAATTTTATTTTACTCATATAAAGGTAGTGGAGTAATTTTAAGTAAAATAATTGACTTACAATCATTTGAGTTAAGAACACGAAGTGGACTTATATTCCTTTTGATAAACAAAAAAGTGATTTTATTAATTTTGAAAGTGGTTTAAGGCCATTCGAGGTTCTGAAATACATCTTATTTTTCTAGTAAAGTTAATGAAACGTATTACATTATATATTCTAACATGTTTACGGCCGCAAAGCCATGAAAACAACTTGATACCTGTTAACAATATTTTTGAAACAATGCAAACGCAAACCCTTAAATATCTCAGTTCAAGAACAAATGGACTTGAACCACTTTCAAAATAACCGGCTCATATGCTGATACACACATAGGGCGGCAGTGTACCTATGCAAATGATTTTTGATTTAGCTGAAATTGAAAAATAAGTAAACAATATTTCAATATTTTCACCTATAACTCAGTTATCGAAATATATCGAAGTCCAAATAAAACCTGCGGTCAACCCCTTTCGGTTGATACTCATATTGTAGGGAAATTTTGAGGTTTTAGGGCAACCTTATTTTCGCCGATAAGTCTGTTATCGATGTGAATCCTTCCAGGTCACAGAGAATATGTGTACAAAGTTTCATACTGCTAGGTGCATAAATAAAACGTAACAAACATTGTTACTTTCACATTTATATAGTATGTAGTATGAAATGCTGATACCCACATAGGGCGGCAGTGTACCTATGCAATTGATTTAGCGGAAATTGAAAAAAAGTGAACAAAAATTTTAGAGTGGCACGCTTAGTTTTTTTTTTGATAAAGTAAGTGAATTTTTCTTCATATAAATTTATGTAAGAAAAAAAAATGCATAGGTGCACACCTCCCTAAAAATCAGTATACATATCTTTTTTGTTTTGCGTTCGATTTTGATAAAACAAACTGCAGGTCCCAGGTATAAAAAGTATGTATAATTAACTCAACAAAAAAAATAAGTGTGTTCTTGAAGAATTATCCAGCTTGATAAATAGTTAAGAAAAAAATATGTATTTCATTTTTAATAAAACTCAAAAAAATCATGAAGACAGAATCGGGGGGTAAGGGTGCTCAGAATCTTTAACAAATTAGGAAAGTGTTTTTTACACACAATTTACTCACCTTTCCATTTTGAATCTTGTTCGCAAAATAAACATATGGCATTTAGGAATGTTACTGGACAAAGTTAACCGATTGAGGTATTTGTTATCGGTGAGGGAAACTGAGTTGCCACACGGTACACAATGAAACTAATATAATAATTTCGACGTCGATTCTAAAAAAAATAAAAACTTTCTTCATATTACAATGCAATTTGTTCAAATAAATTTGGAGCCATAAAAGAGCTATAAATGAAAAAAAGGACTAGAAAAAGAGCTAGGAGCTAAAATAGAATTTTGGAGCTAAACGCCAAAAAAAAGCGCTAGATCTAGCTCTAAAAGCACCAAAATGGCAACACTGTGTGCCAGTGTTACCCTCCGAGGCAATTAAGAGCATTCTGCTCTCACCTACACGTCGTGTGAGCGCAGCTACTGATTTTCTTCGCGATAGCAGTCAGATCAGTTTGCATTTGAAATTCAACCAGCACACAATGCATGTGCAAGTATTGTTGTCCACTGCGAGCAGTTAAGCAAGCCATTGTTTTTTTTTTTTTTTTTTGACACTTAAGCAAGACAGTCAGGTCAGTTGGGCTTTGAGTTTCAAATAGCAAACAACGCATGAGCAAATTTTATACTCGTAATATTTATGTATATGATAATTTTAACGAAATATTGAATATCGTTTTTTTTTTTAATTTAATGTGATAAGAGGCGCTCAGTCCCTATGCCACTGTAGCACTTTTGTTTTTGATTTGCCCTGAATATTCTTTGAACATGTATTGAGTTTTGAACATCAATTTAAAAAATTTTGAGCTCCACTGAATATGATTGATCATTGAAAAAACATCAAATAATAAATATCATTTTTGTAATAGAATTAATATGAACTCACTGCAGAATAAAATTTTTTTAAATTACTTTTTATTATTATTTTTATGGCTCCTAAAGGAGTTTTTTTTTGCACATTTGGTTAGCTGGGTTGCAGTATTCTGCTCATTCACACACACTACGACAACATTGTTGCGCATGTATTGGTAGCTCTGCTGGCGCTGTGCACCACTGCTGTATGCGTACAAATAGCTAAGTAACTAAGCCACATTCTCACACAAAAATTTAATTTTTTTGAGAATGAATATGTATTATTGTATACGTATCTCCAATGAATAAAGCAAAAAAAAATTTCGGCATAGCGGCTTTAAAATCAACAAATAGGTGATGTGTATTGTAAAAATGTGGTCGATGGTAGATTTTCCAGGTCTGAAGCCACACTGATAAGGTCCAATCAGTCTGTTCACGTCAGGCTTCAATCGTTCGTACAATACGCTTGACAAGACCTTATATGCGATATTCAAAAGGCTGATTCCGCGATAGTTCGTGCAGTTTGCAGGATCACTTTTGGATTGTGGATTGGTCAGAGAACACTTTGATTCTAATCCTCGGGCATGCATTCATCCTACCATATTCTGCACAGAAGCTGGTGCATGCGCCTTACAAGCTCCTCGCCGCCGTGCTTGAATAGCTCAGCAGGCAAACCATCAGCGCCAGCTGCTTTAGTCAATTTCGTCATCTTCAATTGTGGGTTCGGGTTCGAGTTTTCTCTGGTTTCTTGCTCAATTCCTCCATTTAAAATGGCAGAGAAGTGATCCCTCCATATCTCTAGTATTCTCTGAACATCAGTCACCAGTAGCTAGTTTCTGTATCCCATCGATAGATTTTTAACGCAAAGTGCAACCCTGTTATGTAGTTATCGCTGAGCAGTGTGTCTATAAGCGTGGTAGAAATGTATTTTCGTTACGGCGATCGATAAAATGAACGCAGCCTATAGTGGCAGTGATAACAAGCGTAGAATCCAAAATAATTGCATTTTGTGCAAATGTTTTAATGATTAATATGTACTAAAAGTTAGTTCTTAGAAAAATATAAGAGCAAAAAAAATATTATTCTTGTTATTTACGGCCTTAAATTGTACGTATTGATAAAATTTCCGAGCTCTAGGCCAATAATCAAAAGAAGAACACCTACAAATTTTCTTTTGATATTTGTGTTTTTATTAAGTTAATCAGCCGATATTTTGATTTCAATCTGAAATCATCATCAGGGCTGAAATAAATAAATTAAAATTTTTTTATTAAAAATTTGTTTTTTTTCTTTTTGTACAAACAATTTTTCAAAACATTTTTACTAACACCCTAATACACAACACTTACACTCTTGGCTGTGCCCGATCAACTAATTTGCTTTCGATCTTGACAAGTCAAAAGAACATAAAAGTAAATGTAAACAAATGAACTACCGTAATTATAAACAAAGAAATTTTTTGAAGTTTACCTCTATAGCGGCATGCATTTGGGTAAAACTGTCACGAAAATTGGAAGACAACAACCATATGAGTGTTGTTGTTGCTAAGCGACATCGCTTTACAGCAAGCATCGGCGCTTCATAGATCTTAAGATCAGACAAACATGTTACGCTCTTCACACAGACAAGTTGCGCTCTTTGCCTACCAAACCATTTAGTCGTCGCTGAACAAGTGGCAAAACAACATCGCGCATGGTTGTCGCATATTTGCGCAGCGAATGTGAAAAATATGTATGTACGTACGTATAATTGGCGGGAGTAGTAAAACTTATAGGGGTAGTATGTAAATAAAAAAAAACTTAATAAAGCAGTAAAATAAAAAAATTTTGGTATAAAATGTTAAAAAAAAACTATGAATATTTAGGTATTTTTATGTAAATTAGCGGGGCTATTATTGCACAAACAAGTATAAAAAAATTGAATTAAAAAAAAAATGTTTAAAAATTAAGAAATTTTTGGGAAATATTCCATTAAACATTACTCCTCTAACGTTAGAGAAATACTGTAGTTTTACATTAGAATTCTAATTTAGTTCTCTAATGTATCTCTAATCGAAAATCACGTTAGAGAACTAGGCTAGAGGACGATTAGAGAACGATTAGGGAAACACTCGAATAGCGAAGATGCGTGTATTGTATTTATAAACTAAGGTATAAAAACTTTGAATTTTATTCCCATTAGATATTTAAGCTTAAAACATGTCAAATGTATTTAAAGCAATCAATTTATCGAAATAGAATTAAACAAGAACAATTGGATTTCATTTCAGTTAGAAATTTCTCATTAGAATTTCACGTTAGAATTCGAATCGATAACTAACCTTTTTCTCGATATCGAGAACTAAGTCCCCTTTTTGTCGAGAATGCTATAATTCGCGACAGTTTCACAAATCGTTCTCTAACCATCTACCTTAGAGAATAACATTAGAATTCGAGTCGTTTTCTAATCGTCCTCTAACCTTAATGTTTGCTGGGTAACAAGCGAATGACGCGAAAATCAATTGGTTTGAGCGATGAAAGCGCTCTCACTAATACGCATGCATTTACAAATCTGCCGATGCTTGCTTTACAGTATGTATGTAGGTATATACACGCACAAACACACGCATTGATAAACACAAAGCCTACTAGTAGTATAGATATTTATAAAAATAGCAGACGCTGTTCATTCGTTGCTCATGTGCGCGTATTAAATTTTCTTTGGACAGCTAGAACGTTTCATAGCAATATCGTGTAATTCTCATTCACTTTATTTGCTAGTTGATTGAAATAGTTCGCACCCCAAATTTTGTCAAACAAATTTTTTTTTTCCTTTTTTATACTATTTTTTATATTTTTTCCATTTTACATTATTGTTTTCTTTTTTAATTCTGTAATATTACCCTTTTGTGGTCGGCTATGTTATATTCATGTCTCAAATTTGTATGTTTTTGTGCCGGGGACAAAACAAAAGAGTGAAAATATATGGAAAAAAAAGTACTTGCAATGAAAAAACAAAGAAAAGTTAATAAAAAGTTAAAAAACATCTAACAAAAGTTGGGGTGGGAGCTCCCTACCCTACAATTGATAGTGGAGTAGCTTGTCAAACAACTGACTGGGCATCAGTAGTGAAAACGGGACGTCAATCGACTGACACCACAATTTGACGTCAGTCTTTGACACGCTCTGCTTTATCGACTTCATGTCAGTTTTTAAGTCGTAATAAAAACACATTTGACACCAAGTCGCCATAGTGTCAGTTAAGTCAGTTTTTGTGGTCAGCCATTTTGACCTAATGAAAACCAAGCATAAAGGTATGTTGAAACACGGCGTCAATTCCTGTTTTTGATCGCGTTGTAGATTCAGCGCGACTGCTGCAAAGCTTTAAATAAAATTTGGTGGCGAGAAATTCAATTAATGAGATTCTGTGCTCCTGACAAATTTGTCAATCTTGATAAATATTCATGAAAAAAATTTTTTATTAAGTGTTTTGAATTCTGCGTCAAAAAAAGTTATTAAAAATTAATTTGAATAAAATAAAATTTGGCTTTGACGCAAAATTCAAAAACACTTGATAAATTTATTTTTTTATTTATCAAGATTGACAAATTTGTCAAGAGCACAAAATCACGTTGTTAAATCTTCTTCTAAATATTGTGAATATACATATTTTGTAACAAAATAATAGTTGAATTCCGCATAAACCACACAAAACTCATATAGCAAAAGCACCATAGACGGCATTTGACATAAAAACAAAAATGTCGATATGGCATATGTGGTAAGCGTGCGAATGAGCAAGCAAAAGGTCGCGGGTTCGAGGCTACTTTTTTCCAATTTGTTTTTTTTTTTTTTAATTATTTCATGCAAAACGTCACTTACATCATAATTGCATTTGATTTTTCTTTGTAATGTAATTTATTACGGTTGTGATATTTTGTGAGAAATAGAATTACCGATATCTGTAAACAAATGAGCTTCCGGATGGGGAATCAAAAGCGCGCATCTCTCTCGAAAAGCGCTCTCGTAGCGAAGTCCAACGCTTGCTGCACTGATCTTCTAAATTAATGCACGACCATTACTATAGAGGCACTTCACTAGTTTTTTATTATACATAAGTATTTACCTGTGGAGCCAAGCTCTTGTGCTATAAATGTCCAGGCGGCCAATTTACGATCAGGCATCTTGTAGCCTGGACAAGCCTTGTTATATAGGGTTTCCTTGTACCGTACCAAATCTATCAGACGCTCGTCATTAATCATTCTGAAAAAATAATACTGTTGGTTAATAATGCAAATGACGCTTTAATTTAAAGAACATTGCTCACTTTCTAATTATGAAATTACAAATTCGTCCAGTAAATATACTATTTGCTTTCAAATGAATGTATAAATAAAAATGTCAAAACGGAAAAAGAAAGCAAAAATGGCATCCAAAAAAATCCAAGAAAATCAAAATTCTACAGATTTCTAAGTAAAGTTACAGTACACTTAGTAGTTGTTTAATTGGTTATACAATGAAGGTGTTGATCATTTTTTTTGTTGAACTGGCTAGCCAGTTTTCTGATTGAGGAATTTTGTGCATATTTCCCAACAAAATTACCAACACATCGGTATGAAAGGATTTTATTAAAATTTTAGAGCCTGGTGCTGCTTTAGACGCATGGAAAATTACTCTTGTATCTGCCTACTGGTGATGACATAAATAATCACTTTCTTTATATAATTTTGTTTAGCATTTCACTGAGCATCAAAAAGTTAAAGCGAGATATTTCGTGAGCACGATCAGGCGCGATTTCAATTGCAATGGATTTTGTTACTCTCATTAACAATTTTGTTCGCCATTTTTTGTAAACCCTATTTAGGCTAACGCTGTGCATATTGTACTAAACAAATTTTGGGTTACTTCAGTGCACACATCGAAGCTGGATAAGTTATCGGAACAAGTGATATTTTAAATTTTAAGTTCAACATCTTTTAATTTAGTTAAAGCTTCATTCAAATCCATTTATCAGGTATTAAGTGATGGGCGCCCAAACATATAGACAGACAGAGAGGCTAGCAGACAGACTAACAATTCTAAAAACAGTTGACTTGGCTTCTTTTGGCTTAATAATAATCTCTGCTGTCAATTATTCTTAAATATCCGCAATGTACAGACGTCGGCCTGCTTAAATCTATATAAAACTAGTAAGGAAGTCTAAGTTCGGGTGTAACCGAACATTAAATACCTAGTAGTGATCTGTTTTGGTATCCTAATTTACTCAGGTCTATTTTAATACATACCTGAAAATTTGTTATAAAGGCAACTGATTGTTTTCGATAAAAAACATTTCTATTGTAAGTGGTAAATTAAACTATCACTAAATAACAAAATATAAATAGCTTTCCCCGTGTTCATGAAAGGTATGAAAATAAAAAAAATTAATAAAAAAAAGGCAGGAGTGTGTTAACTACTTGTCCGTATATTTTGTGTGTTTGCTATCCGATTTGCGTAATTTTTGGCAGGGGTATACTATATACTATTGGGAAGCATCTCACTAACTTTCATTGAAAACCTTCTTGAAATTTCAAGCAATCGCTTTTGAAAATAGCTGACCTTTTTTACTGAAAAGTGGGCGGCGCCACGCCTACTTCACCAAAATCTACAACATTTTTTTACAGCTTAATTTCTTCTAAAAAGTTTATTATGTGTGTAAAATCATATTTATATAACTTATACAACTATGGAAATATCGCGATTTTAATTTTACGAAGAAATTTTTTAGTACTGTGTTCAAAAAGTGGGCGTGTCCGTTCACCGATTTTGTTTATATTTCCAGCAAAGAGTTAGCTTTATATGTTGAACACTTTCTCTAAATATCGTTTCAATAAGTCATTTTTTACAGGAGTTATGACATGGAAAGTTTTGTGGAATAATCCCCCATAAAGGGGCGGGGCCACACCCATTTTCCAAAAATTTTGTGCTTTCGACTATCTTTGCCCACGAACACTTTAGAGGTGAAATAGAAATGATATACAGCTAGTTTAAGCAAAGTTATAGCATATTCAATATATCTATGATCCTTTTCAAAATCTTTCGTATAAAATGGGGCGTGGACCTAACCCGATTTCGCTAATTTTTTTTCGAAATATTGCCTGTATTAATATAAATATGTGTGCTCAATTTTATTATGTTTCTTCAAAAATTTATTTTTTGCCTTAACGCTAAACTACACACCAAATTTTATCCTTATAGGTGTATTATGTACTGAATAATCACTCTTTTAGTGTTTTCGAAAATATTATATATATAGAAAGTGGGTGTGGCTTTTAACCGATTTTGCCTATTTTCAACAGCGCTCCGAGATAAGTAAAAAGGAACCTGCATACCAAATTTCATTGAGATATCTCAAGATTTACTTAAGTTATCGTGTTTACAGACGGACGGACGGACGGACATGGCTTAATCAATTTCTCTTTTCCTCCTGAACATTTTGATATATATAAGTCAATATCTATCTCGATTCGCTTATGCCGTTACATACTACCGTTAGGCGAAGCACTACTAGGTATAAAAATGGAGCCTATTTTCCTTGCTGACGCTATAACTCAAGAACGGCTAAACTGAATTAAAAGAAATTTTGCACATAGTTTTTGATTGAACCCGACATGGTTTATGGCCAAAAAAAGTATAAAAATCCGGGAAGGTTTTGGAGATATCCCGCAAAATGTGGACCAGGGTAACCTTATAACGTGTTCATACAATATGGGTATCAAATGAAAGGTGTTGACGACTGCTTTAGCATTGTGTAACTATAAGTCCCATATGAGACCCTGTTTTCGAAGTATTGCCCAAAATATGGACCAGGTGTAGCCCTAGACTGGTTTCCCACAATATGGGTGTCAAATGAAAGGTGTTGACGAGTGCTTGAACATGGTATAGTTATTAGTCCAATATAAGACCCCGTATTCGAGGTATTTCCCAAAATATGGACCAGGAGTGACTACAGACAGGTTTTCTTCAATATGGGTATCAAATAAAAGGTGTTGATGAGTATTTAAAAAAGAGGAGATTTTCAAGACCCTATTCGAGCCGTTTTCCGGGATGTGGACCAGGGGTGACCCTGGTATAATCTATATATATAAAAATAAAATTATGTATCTGACTATAAACACACTTGGCTCCTAAACGAATAAGCCTATCGTAACCAAACTTTACACACCCACTGGATATCTTCCAGGGATGGTCACAGGCTAAAAAATATGTTGATATATATAGGGGCGTGACACCTCCCATACAACTGCAATTTTTCAATGTCCGTATCTCTGGAAGTATTTATGTTAGAACATTGAAACTCGGTGAGGGGTTGTATGGGATCGATCCCTACCACCTCTAAAAAAAACTGGGGATAGCAAAAAGTGGGAGTGGCACCTCCCATACGAATGCAATACTTCTTAGTCGATATTTCTGGAAGTATTTAGGTTAGACAACGGAAATTTGGTGAGTGATTATATGAGATCGATCCCTACCACCTTCAAAAAAACTGGGGATAACGAAAAAGGGGGCGTGGCACCTCCCATACGAATAAAATACCTCTTTGTCGATATCTCTAGAAGTATTTTTGTTAGAGCATTCAAACTTGGTAAGGGGTTATATAGAATCGATTCCTACCACCTCCAAAAAAACTGGGGATAGTGACAAAGTGGGCGTGACCCCTCCCATACAAACTTAATTTTTCAAGCTAAATATCTCTAAAAGGATTTAAGGCAGGGACCTGGAAATTAGTACAGAGCTATATGATATTAAAACAATTTTTGCACATAAAAGTGGGGGTTATCGGAAAAGGGGGCGTGGCACCTCCCATACAAACTTAATATTTCAAGCTGAAAAGCGTTTAAGGTTGGGACCTGAAAAACGATATCCATAGCTCTAGGAGCTGGCGAGCACTGTTGGCTTTGCATTGCATGCTATTGTAATTCGCAATCAGCTTATAAAATATTTCGAAGATATAGTTTATGTTTTGGAAAGTCAAAGTGTGGTTTTTCCAAGCGAAAATGAGGAAGCCAATCGCGCCATGCCTCAGAGCCAACAGTGCTCGCCACCAATAAATACATAGGGTGTCACAGGTGTCCCGCACCTCCCGTTCTCTAAAGAACAACCATTTTTAACATTTAGGCAAACATGGTCGTCAGAACCTGAGCCAAATGAATAAATACAATTTGAGCAAAACGGTAGCTTATGTTGCTTAAACAAAATCTATTTTGGGCATAACGAAGTTTGCCGGGTCAGCTAGTCTATATATAAAAATGGAGCCTATTTTCCTTGCTGACGCAATAACTCCACAGCGGCAGGACCGAATTAAACGAAATTTTGCACGTAGTTTTTGATTAAGCCCGACATGGTTTAAGAAAGTATAAGAAACCGGGAAGGTTTTGGAGATATTCCACAAAATGTGGACCATGGGTGACTCCAGAAAGGTATTGATGAGTTTTCTAACATGGAGTGGTTTTGAGTCCCATATGGGGTCCCGTTTCCGGGATATTGACCCAAATGTGGACCAGGGGTGACTCCAGAAAGTGTTTGTACGATATGGGTATCAAATAAAAGGTATTAATGAGTGTTCTAACATGGAGTGGTTTTGAGTCCCATATGGGGTCCCATTTCCGAGATATTGACCCAGATGTGGACCAGGAGTGACCCCGAATGTATTTTAACAATATGCGTATCAAATTAAAGGTGTTGATGAGAGTTTTCACAAGGAACAGGTTCATCTGCGAACCCGTTTCCAAGATATTGACCATTAGGTGGACCAAGGCTGACCCAAGAATATGCTCATATAATATAGCTATCATATCAAAAGTGTTGATGACTGTGTCCGCTTAGAGTGAATTTTAGATTCATCTGAATTCAAGAAAAAAATTATTATACAAAAGCTTTTTCATAGAGCTGTTTGCCTTATCTATATACATATATAAAAATGTAGGGGGTTTTTTTGTAATCAATTGGCTCAAAAACTACTAAACGGATCGTTCTAAAATTTTGACAGTTTGTGCCATGGATTTGTCTAACCAATAATAGATATATTTTTTCCGCTAGATGGCGCGGGAGTCACTATATTTACAAACTCCGCATTTATGGTCCGATTTTATTCATATTTGGCACATATGTTTAATATATAATCAACAAATTAATAATCAAAATTTCCCCGATATTTGGCACTAGAGTCTAGATATTGAGAAAATCTTAATTTATGGTCCGTTTTTGGTACTTTTTACAACGTGTCTAGGAAATCTCTTAGTTTGTATTCCGAAACATATGACCACTGAAATGAGGAAGGTTCCGCAAACAAAGTTGCGGGCATCTGCTAGTCTATACTATTATATAAAATTCATACTCGAAATTGTGTTAAAGCTAAACAGCCGATCCACTGGCCCGATTTATTTCTTTCAAATTTTAATATATCACAATCAAGCCCGAATAGGACCATAGATACTTTTTTTTAAATAAAAATTTTATTAAAAACTTTTTTAATTGAAATAAATTTTGTATGAAAACCCATCTTTGCTTGGCCGCTTTACCATTCAGTCGTTTGTGCTTGGAGAGCATCAACAGACCACATATTGCTCTCTATTTACTCTATTTTTGTACTCAGCTAGCACAGCTACAAAAATATGAGCGCCACCGTATACTTATAAGAATGCATGTGAATGTAGGGTGGCACACACATATTCACACAAACAAGCAATTTGAGTGTTTTTATTGTAGCTACGATTGCTTAAGTTCGCTGCAAGCAGTGAGAGTAAAAAAAGCTCCCAATAAACAATGAAGTAAGCTAGTTTATTAAACAATGTTTTCCAAGCGTAAAAAGTAAATGTTTTCCAAACGAGTTTGTAACAAAAAAATTTCACAAACGTTATATATGTTTTTCCAATGGTGTGGTAGCCTTAAAGAAATAACTTGAGGTGAACTCTCAGCGAGGTGAAAAATTTCTCAGTTTTCAAAAATAATGTTTGAAATTTTTTATGCTTCATTTATATTGATTTTGTTATATGGGCATCGTGGTGTGACGGTAGTGCAGCTGGCCTACCACACAGAAGGACCTAGGTTCGAACCCCTGTACAGGCAACATGAAAAATTATTTGAAAAGGTTTTTTAAAACGGGTGTCATGAAAGGCTTCTCAGAAAAAATGCACAAATTTGCCTTGATGTAGACTGCACAAAAAATTGCACGCAGCACACCAAAAATTGGCCCTTTATATCCTCTTGCACCAAGTAAGAATTTATTAAAAAAACAAAAAAATTAAGGAAATGGTCGGGATTCGAACTCGCAACCTTCTGAGCAAAATCCCACAACATATTCGTTAGGCTATTGGCCCGTTTTCACCGTTGTCGCCCAAATTGGAGTTTTATCAATCAGTTTTCAACAAACCCTTACTATACATTGAATAAAATGTTTATTAAACATTGTTTTCCAAGCATCAATTCCAATTGTTTAAAAAGGGACCACTTTCGTTGAGTGTACAATGTTTTCCAAACGTTTTCCAATGATTATAGTAAACGTTTTCCAAGCTAAAAGATTACAAAAGTAAGTTTATTGTAAGCTTATAGTAAGCGTATTTTGCTTATTGGGCTACAATTAAAACACTCAATACATCCAGTAACTCAAAATTTATGTATGAGTATTTCGCGCATTTACCCAAAAATGGTTGAAGGCAGGGTTGGGAAATATCATTTCATAAATTGTACTAAATCCACTTAAAAATCGTACTTTTTTCTTTCAAATTGTACTCAATTTTTTTTTATGGATTCGCATATGTTGCCCTATTACTCATTTACTTTTTTTTTTAGTACCGAAATAAAAATACATCTGAAATAGGTTTTTATTTTTATTTTTCTTAGTTCAACAACAGTTTTTGAAAAACATAAATATTCTTTCCTCATACATGAAACCTATTATTATTACTATCTGACGAAGGGCATGGCCATAGCTTTCACTTTTCGATATTGCGGTTTGTCTATACTATAATAAAACTCTAGAAAAATTGTGTCTGTATATTGGGAATTTCTTTGAAAAAATTACTGGGGATGACTTACGAAATTTTTAGGCACAACTAAAAAGTCAAATGGAAACGCGATGACAAAATGTCTAAGTTAGACTATTAAAAAACGCCTTTACTTTAATTGGTTGCCGTAGACATAAACGGGATAGAATGTGGGGAAAAAAATATTGTTCTGAACCTTCTCTGCCTGTAAATTGTCTTCTCAAGTGAGGGTATCAGAATTTTATGAACTACTTACATCCCGAGTAACGCCGGGTTCCCTGCTAGTCTATATATAAAAATGGAGCCTATTTTCCTTGCTGACGCTATAACTCCAGAACGGCAGGACCGAATTAAACGAAATTTTGCACGTAGTTTTTGATTGAGCCTGACATGGTTTATGGCCAAAAAAAGTATAAGAAACCGGGAAGGTTTTGGAGATATTCCACAAAATATGGACCATGGGTGACTCCAGAAAGTGTTTTTACGATATGGGTATCAAATGAAAGGTATTGATGAGTGTTCTAACATGGAGTGGTTTTGAGTCCCATATGGGGTCCCTTTTCCGAGATATTGACCCAAATGTGGACCAGGGGTGACTCCAGAAAGTGTTTGTACGATATGGGTATCAAATAAAAGGTATTGATGAGTGTTCTAACATGGAGTGGTTTTGAGTCCCATATGGGGTCCCGTTTCCGAGATATTGACCCAAATGTGGGGCAGGGGTGACTCCAGAAAGTGTTTGTACGATATGGGTATCAAATGAAAGGTGTTGACGAGCGCTTGAACATGGTGTAGTTATTAGTCCCATATAAGACCCCGTATTCGAGGTATTTCCCAAAATATGGACCAGGTGTGACCCAAGACGGGTTTTCTACAATATGGGAATCAAATAAAAGGTATTGATGAGTATTTAAAAAAGAGGTGATTTTCAAGACTCTATGCGACCCGTTTTCCGAGATATCTACCAAAATGTGGACCAGGGGTGACCTTAGAAGTAGAGCTGATGATACCCGAAGACCCGGGTACCCGGGTAATCCCCGGGTACCCGGGCGCTTCGGGTAATGCCCGTTTACCCGGGTTACCCGGGTAATGCCCGGGTAAGCGGGTACCCGGGCACACTATTACCCGGGCATTACCCGGGTACCCGGGTAAACGGGCATTAACCGAAGGGCCCGGGTGCCCGGGTAGGACCCGGGTACCCGGGTACCTAATTACCCGGGTAGAATCATCAGCCCTACTTAGAAGGTCTTTATACGATATGGGTGTCGAATAAAAGGTGTTGATGAGTGTTTAGAAAAGAGGTGATTTTCAGGACCCTATGCTACCCCGCTTACGAGATATCCAAAAATTAGGACCAGGGGTGAGCCTGGTATAATATAAAAATAAGTCGGAAAGCAGGAAAATAATGGAAGTCATTTTTCACATATATCGCCATTAATTTTATGTGACATTTTTTCTTATCCGCACGTTCTTTCAAACGCAAAATTAAAACCGGTATTGTGTTTACTGTGAAATTGAAGTTGAAGTTTCCTAACAGATCTATTGGAAACCATCAAAACAATCATGCGTATTGTGCAAGTTAACACAGCAGTAGAGGTATACCAGCATTAAGTGTAAATATTGTATGTATGCCTGTGTGTTATCCCAATAACAGCAACTGCTGCTGTGATAATCCAACACTTTGCTTAAATACTTTTCTCCACGCCGGCTCTTCGAGTTAACCGAAGTAAAATCGCGCGCCCGATGTACCTGAAAGGTTCGTCGCTAAAAAGTACTTAAGCATGCATAGTTTCAAGGTCAGACACGCAGTGTAATCAGTGAATAGTGATTTAATAAAAGTGAAGAAAAATCTATATATATAAAAATGGAGGGAAAAAATGTATAGTAACTCATCAATTGAGAACGGCTGGACCGATTTCCCTAATTTTTTTTTATTGTATATGTTTGTGCCCCGAGAAGGTTCTTCAGAAAGGAAAAGTTAAAAAAGTTTCTGGAATCCTGAGATATTGACCAAAATGTGGGCCAGGGGTGACCCCGAATGTATTTTAACAATATGCGTATCAAATTAAAGGTGTTGATGAGAGTTTTCACAAGGAACAGTTTTCAGGTTCATCTGCGAACCCGTTTTTAAGATATTGACCATTAGGTGGACCAAGGCTGACCCAAGAATATGCTCATATAATATAGCTATAATATCAAAAGTGTTGATGACTGTGTGAAATTAAGAATATTCGACGATTTAATGAGATGCTTTAGTGAACATCTAAGAAAGACGAAAATTTAAAACATTTATTAATGATATTTTAATAAATGGTAAAAAATTTAGATCAAATCAAAACTGTAGGGATATTCACCACATTCACCAAAGTTCAAATAACTAAATTTATAGATTGAAATACACTATGGCTGGGTATGAAAGATAGTTCGAGCAAATTGTGCTACGCAATAAGGTAAGATACATATGTATAAATGAAATACGCCCTAATTTTTGGCAGGACAACGTCTGCCGGGTCTGCTAGTTCTGGTATATGTATGTAGAAACTTGGTAATAGGTATCATACATACACTCAAATATCTGCCGTCTAAGTCAAGTATATACATAAGTAGATATAGATCTGTTGTGTCCGAGCATCGCCGGACAACAGGTAGCTTGTAAATATATAACGAATTTTTGAAGGCAACCCCATATAAAAAAAATAAATAAAATTTGTTAATATACTCCGTGGGTGAAGAAACCATAAAAAACACTTTTCCAAAATTGTTTAAACATATGCTGGAAAGGATCTTTCCAGACAACGCACAAACAAAATGTTTTATACCGTACGAAATTTCATATAAGGTGCATTTCATTCATATACGCGATCATAGACTATCAGGTAGCATTTTAGGCCCTTACTTTTTCTACTTTTTATCGATGACATTGGCAGTTGTTTCTAAATTTCAAACTACATATCTCCTTTTCGCTGATGATGAATGCAGAGGATGCTAGTAAACTTCAATGTGATTTGAACAATCTGCATTTATGGTGTAGTCAGTATATTACCCAGTAGTATAATCAAAGTCTTCTAACGGAAGTCCTAGAAACCTAGCGGCTTCGACAGGGGTGGACCAGATATGGGTGTTAGAAGAGTAGGCTCGGTTGAGCAGACAAAAAGATGGTTAGTATTATGGGGGACAAGCCGCATTCCGGACAAACATTCGGCAAGTAGGGGTTCAGTCTGGATAAGTAAGAGTTTAACCTATTACAGTATCCAGACCGGAGTTGGGCCAGCATCACCCTTGTCCCTCTAGGCAGTTCGCGCTCCTCTTCGGCAACGGGTGGTGTTGTTGCCTGAAGGACGGCGTTCGCTGGGAGAGACCATAGGAATGACATAGGAATTTACCGAATCGGTGTGGATGAGGGTGAGGGTCTGCCGGTGCACCTTAAGATAAAACGTCGTGGAAATGAAGTGCTTTCACTTAACTTACTCCTTCTTCTATATTGATAATATAATCTTAAACAAAGTTTAAGAGATTAAAGATCTTCGAGTGATTTTCGAGTCACAGTTATGTATCTTTTAACGGTCACATTAATTTTATTATTTCAAAAGCTTATTCGGTATTAGAATTTATGAGACTCCGTTCCACAGAGCTTACTGAACCATACACCTTTAAACTTCTTTTTAGTTCTCTTGTACGCTCTAACTTGTAATACGCGGCAATTTACTGCAGACCATATGATCAACAATCTATAAAAAGGATTGAGAGGTTTCAAAATATATTTCTAAAACATGCATTGCGTCCATTACCGTTCGAGAATCCAATGCCATCGTACCAATCTCAGCTGTTGCTTATTGATCTGTGTTCCTTAGAAAAAAGAAGGTCCGTTCTCTAACCTCTGCCTACTCCAAACTAGAAAGAAGGAGCGGAAAAAATGGGTTTGGTGGTAAACGAGGACAAAACGAAGAGTTGTATGAGTTTTATGCTGACGTCGACATAGTTCAGCGGATTAAAACACAGCGGCTAGCTAGGCCACGTCGTACGAATGAACGAAGACCCTTTAGCCCAGAAGATATACTTATCGGCACCCGCCCGTGGAAGCAGAGGAAAAGAAAGACCACCACTCCGATGGAAGGACCAAGTGGAGACCGACCTGCGATCTGGCGGGGTCTCCAATTGGCGCCAGTTTTTGGACGGTCAAACTCGTTAAGGCGGTTAGAGAGACATTTAAAGAAGAAGAAGTTAGAATAGAATGTAAAATTCAATTTACATATATTATAGTTTTAAGATGTAATTGTTACTATGAATCAGCTCAACGCGATTTCCTTCATTCGCTAACTAGTAGGTGTAAACAATGAACTGAATTTAATAAAGTTCTTTGATAAAATGCATCATAATAATCAAAAAGGTTTTTTCGAATTAGTTTAGTTACGACATTTTACTTTTCAGGTGATGATATTTTTGTTATCAACACTTAGCATTAGTGACTAAACCCACACGAGGCAGCTTTCCAATCAAACTATGGACATATGTGTTTTAGTTAAGCACAAGAGGTACAATATACGAGTAACATATTTATATGAGTTTTAAAGCAATCAAATTCTTATTGGGTATATTACATATTGAATAAGTTATCGCATGATCTTTGGACATCCTGCAATGTGTATTGAGATTGTATATAAATACTGAAAACAATAGACTGTTATTAGTTTTGTTTTGACAACTGGAACAGAAGTTCAACCAAATTAAACATGAATTCCAAAACGGTTTTTGTTGTGATATCGTTTATTCTTGGAGTGAGTAATTGGATTTAATTTTTTAATTTGTAATTACTACATACATACATACATACAAAAAACTAAATCCATCTATATATACTTTTATACCAGTCGGCTTATGCTCGTTCAGTACGTGATGTTTCCGTGAATTCGGAAACTTTCCCCGTTCTTAATTTATTTGATACCGTCAACGAGAACCTTAAAAAATTTGGTGACACTCTTTCCAAATCATTCGATGCTGCAAAGTTTGAAGAAACCTCCAGAAACATAGCCAAACAGCTGGACGGATGGGGTGCCAATATAAAGAAAGAGGTAAATGATGTCCTTAAAATATTTACAACGTGTAAAATGCATATCATATACATGTATAAAGTAAAAGGGAAGAAGAACTTTCACTAGAAACATAATAGCTTTATAGTAAAAATTCGGTTTTTTTAATTAGATGGGCGATTTTTAAAAAAATTCTCTAAAGATAACTATAATATTTTTTTGTTTCAAAGATAAGCGCCAGGACCATCGACAGGCAGTAAACTATTTTAGCGTCAATGTGTTTAGCACATACTGCTGTGGTGCAAGCAAGCAAACTTCGAAATAGAGATGAAAATGCATAATGAAATAATGAGCATCTGCGTCTCACAATATTTTTCTTGAATAATTATGAAACCGTTAAATTATTTTGATTTGAAAACAAAGTTCTTTTTAGAGAGCCCTGTTGTATATTTATATTTGGATAAATGTAGCCCTACAACAAAAATATTAATTCCAGACTGAAAACTTGAAGGAAAATGAAGCCGTTAAAAGTTTACGTAAAGCCGTCGACGATGCAGTTGAAGAAATCAAGAAATCACCTGATGTGAAGGCCGCTTTCGAAAAATATAAGAGCGATTCAGCTGACTTTTTAGCTAAGATCGATGAAATCAAAAAGGCTGAAGAACCCAAACTACAAGAACTCTCGAAAAAGATTTTGGAACAAACCACAACCACCCTTCAAGATATTGCAAAAGCGTTGGAGCCAGATGTAAAGCAATAGACTGGTAAATCAACAACAGATCCTAACAAATTATAACAAAATTATTTTTAGAACTAAGGTCTTATCATGTATCGTTAAAGCTTTGAAACTATTGTACATGTTTTAATAGTTTATTCATAATAGATTATGCTTAAAGACAAATTGCAATTAACTTCATTTCGACTACTAAGTAGATCGATAAAGCAATAAAATATTTCTTGTGTTCACTTGTAAATGAGGTACTCAATTGATCTTTATAAATTTTCGCAGTATATTCTTGGGTTCACCAGTTACAACACAGGCTATATATAATTTTGGAAAGGTGGGAGGTGCCACGCCGCTAGGTAATGTAAAGCAACTCGGCATAAATATGAATTTATTTGGTTTAATGTCAGTCAAATTTAGGAACAAGAAACCTAGAAAACGAAGAATTAAACAAAGTGTTGTTACTTCTCAGCTTTAGTTTAATTTCTGTATTTCGAGCCTACCGATTATGCCATCGGGTAAGGCACCCTCCATTGAAGAGCTCTGTACTATAACCAAAGCTACCCCCGAATCCTTTCCAACTTCTTTACTGAGCGAAATCTGACCCTGTCTCCGACTAAATCGAGGAGGACTCTGTTTACGAAAATTTTTTGTGTGAGGTCTGACAACAGCCTCACCTTCGCTAGTCGTGCCACAAAAATAGCTTTTAAGGTACAGACCAGCAATAAGATCGTAAAATCACTGGTCAGCAGTACTTGGGAAAAGGATAAAGAAACATTGCTTGCTACATATAAGGCCAGGGACGCACATCACCCGGGGTTGAAATTTTTGTATACCCATATTACATTTGGTACTAAGATAATATACAGTACCTGGGTGAACGAGCCTTGCGATTAGATTTCGAACACTAACCACACAAAGTCAATTAAGCCTGTTTGGCGGTTAGGGGTCGATGAATCGACATCTGTTTTAAATGTTTTAAATTTATTCAGATAATTCCAAACATCTCGTTTTTGCAGCACAGGTGGGGCGATGCATTCATTCGACGATTGATTTCTTAACATTTTCTGAGGAATACCACAGTAATTGTAACAATTCAAAAATTTCACGAATAATAACACTTTTTGACACGTTTAAATGTCAACCATAACTAGCTGTCAAACTAAATGGGCATAGCGGCATCTGTTGGTCAAATAGGAAACTAACATACTATGGCGACACCTGTTGTGTATTAAGTATTCTCGTTGGTATACGGCGTCAAATACCTTTCGTTTGATACCCAGATTGCCATACATTGCTTAATATTTTTGTAAATTTCGGAAAGGTGGCACCCCTTTAAGCTTCCTTTAGTGGCAACATCCAAGTAGAAAATCTTATAAGGAAGCATACTATACATCTACGAAATTGTATCGAAATCGGTTAAGCCGTTTCCGAGATAGTGGTCGATATTTGAAGGAATAAATAAAATGCGGTCAGGTGGCAACCCATTGTGGCAATCCCAATCGAAAATATTTTGGTTGATATAGGTGGGAACCCTGTGAACCACCCCAAGTGGCAAGATCAATGTAGAAAATCTTAAAGTAAAGCATAGTACCTACATATATACCAAATTGCATCGAAATAAGTTAAGTCGTTCCTGAGATAGTAGGGTGCAGTGAAATAACGCCCATATACTTAATTCTTGAATCAGCTTGTTTTAATTCGTTTTTAACGTTCGTGGGCTTTATTTCTCTTCGAAAAAGGAAATAACACCCATCAGCAAAAGGAAATAAGGCCCATGGGCGTAAGTATATGGTTTTCTTTATTTCAATAAATTTTAACATATTTGTTATGTTTTTATAAGGCGGGGTGCAATAGCGCCTTGTGAAATAAGCCCTTTAAGGCCTTATTACACTATTGAAAGTGAAATAAGGCCTTTATTTAAAAAAAGGCTTTATGAAACTTCGAAAGAGAAATAAAGTCTTAAAGGCCTTATTGCTCTTTCATTTTTTTAATGAAACAATAATATTCTAATTCTTTTTGTATTTTATTGAATAGTTACACACAAATTTCACGTTAACCAAAGTGCGAAACGTGGCACGCGGAAGGACATCACCGTGGCGGTAGCCACGGCTATGGCACACACCCGGAGTTGGAATGGCGTAGCCCAGGGTTATTTTTTGAAGCGCGCCCGAAGGCCGCCTACGCGGAAAGGTGTTCTGCACTTAAAAATCGTGGATCGGGCCTCCGTAACTATAATCCGAAGGGGGAAAAGCAATATTTTGTTTCTGTGAAAAGTTATTAGTGAAAAACCGAAAATTGACCCGGGTCAGATCCCCAATTCGGGGCCCATCTGCAAAAAGAAATAAAGGCCATGGCTCTTATTTCCTTTTTAAAAGAGAAATAACGCCCATAGGATTTTACGCGAGCAACACGAACTGTTGATTAGCATTTTTTTCACAAATTACCCTGTGAGAAAAGAGTGGGAAACGTGGCACGCGGAAGGACATCACCGTGGCGGTAGCCACGGCTATGGCACACACCCGGAGTTGGAATGGCGTAGCCCAGGGTTATTTTTTAAAGCGCGGCCGAAGGCCGCCTACGCGGAAAGGTGTCCTGCACATAAAAAACGTGGATGAGGCCCCGAATTGGGAATCTGACCCGGGTCAATTTTCGGTTTTTCACTAATAACTTTTCACAGAAACAAAATATTGCTTTTCCCCCTTCGGATTATAGTTACGGAGGCCCGATCCACGATTTTTAAGTGCAGAACACCTTACCGCGTAGGCGGCCTTCGGCCGCACTTCAAAAAATAACCCTGGGCTACGCCATTCCAACTCCGGGTGTGTGCCATAGCCGTGGCTACCGCCACGGTGATGTCCTTCCGCGTGCCACGTTTCCCGCTTTGGTTAACGTGAAATTTGTGTGTAACTATTCAATAAAATACAAAAAGAATTAGAATATTATTGTTTCATTAAAAAAAATGAAAGAGCAATAAGGCCTTTAAGACTTTATTTCTCTTTCGAAGTGTAATAAAGCCTTTTTTGAAATAAAGGCCTTATTTCACTTTCAATAGTGTAATAAGACCTTAAAGGGCTATTGCTATTGCGCTATTGCACCCCGCCTTATAAAAACATAACAAATATGCTAAAATTTATTGAAATAAATAAAACCATATACTTAATTCTTGAATCAGCTTGTTTTAATTCGTTTTTAACGTCCGTGGGCTTTATTTCTCTTCGAAAAAGGAAATAACACCCATCAGCAAAAGGTGATAACACCCATGGGCTTTATTTCCTTTTTAAAAAGGAAATAAGGCCCATGGGCGTAATTTCCTTGGGCGTTATTTCACTGCACCATAAATTCCAAACCTTTCAATTACCTACAAAAGTTCTAAATTTTTCGCGGTTTAGATTTAAAACTTTATTAAGATAAACAAAAATACAACAAAAGTCCTATACACAGCGAATATGTGTACTTTTCTGATAAAATTCGTGAGTGCGCCGTAACTCAGTGGGTAGAGCATTGCGCACTGATTTGGGGCACGGCGGTTCGAGTCCTAACATTTAAAAAAAAAAAAAATAAAAAATTGTTAACAACATTTTCGGCTTAAAATCTAAATAATTTTTATTACTCGCATTTCTATGACAACCGGCGTAAATTTAATTCTAAACCAAATTTGGTTTGGTCATACACCTAGACCAGTATATGTACGTTCAAATGGTTTTTTTGGAATTTCCAGTAAAACTTTAGACTACTTTCATTATTTTTGAATGAAATTATGTATAAATACACAATAAAAATACTGCAACTCACAGTTAAGACCTTTGTGGAAAATTCATGAAAATTCAAGAAAACTCGAAAAATTTTCATCAAAATTTCTAACTTTTTAGTAAAAATTTTTAGATTTTTTTCGCGTATGCAGTTTTGTAGCTCGTTCAATTGTAGTGATCAAAGATACCAATCTTGAGCTGCTAGAAGAATTACTAGACTTTTGGCAATTTTTCTTTTAGCCGATCAATAGCATTTTCTCCAATATAAAAATATTACGCTTATAAATTTGTATGGAAGATAATGCACTTGGTGGGCTAGAAAAAAAATTGCCAAAAATCGAGTAATTCTTCTAGCCGCTTAAGATTGGTATCTTTGTTAACTTACTCGATGAAAATTTTTCGAGTTTTCTTGAATTTTCATGAATTTTCCACAAAGTTCTTAACAAACCACACTTTGAACGCAGACATACTGGTCTAGGTGTATATGTAACCCCAAAAAGTTTTAAATCTAGGCTTAAAGTTTTAGCCGTGTACAAAACAATATTTATTTTTTGTTTTGAAATTTTGTTTAGGATTTCTTCAGGAGTTACTTCAAAAGTAGAGTGGATGTTGAGTAGAGCCAGCATCTCCTGGCGAAGGTTTTAACCTTCGAAGGGAAGAGAAAGGCCGTTCGCTAGGAGCAACGGAAACTGGAAGCTTTGCAGCAATTTTTATATATCGATGAACCATAGGGAAAAAAGACACTGAACAATTATTTAATGCATAAATGAACGTGCTTTGTCGCTCCACCTTTGGGATTGGAAAATATTTTTCTTTTTTAGGGTTTACGCTGTTCAAAAGAAATCCAAAAACTCTATATAAAATGTCACTTATGAAACGCTTAAGAAAAATTTCTTGTGTCAGAATATCTTCTACTGATAATTTCTGAAAAATGTTTACAAAAAAGCGACCTGCGCAACTCTGGGTTTGGCAAGAAATAAATAGTTGTCGCGTTATTTCTTGAAGAAAAACTGAAGTTTCGGAAAAACAAAAAAATATATATTAAAATAACATTGAAATTCATATAAAAAGCGGGTTAATTGCAATTATTCAACATGCAAAACGGAACGTCAAAATTTCTTGGCTATTCATGACAATTTCATGGTCAAGAAATGATTGAAAATATTTCTTGACCATTTTCTTTTCAACAGAATACCGCGCTTTTACTTTTAAACTTTTTCAATCCTTTTTTGTCAAATTAGCGTCACTTTTTACTCTCACCTGACAAGTATAAGTACAATCTAATTGTGACTTTCTCTCATAATTCAATACGACTGCGTTGTGTACTGCTTGGTAATTTAATTTAACTTCTTGGTTATTTTTTTGGTTTAGCTTACGGCAACCGTGACTACAATAACAAGAATTTTTGCCCCATGTATTCATAACTCGAAAAGCAGTTCATTTGAATTTCAACAGACTTGAGTTCGAATCACTCTTGCTGTTGTTAACATGATATGTAGTTGAGATGCTAAGTTGATCTTATGCAGAGCAAGTCTGATAGTTTTGCGCCAATTTCTTAAAGGGCCAAAGGGGGTTCAAATACGCGCCTGGGATATACAAATATACAAGAATAACTCGTTTGAAGTTATAAGATATCTTGATCTTGTATTTTCGCTGCAAGATTTTGGCAAGTAATTGATCATAATAGTCCAATTACCCACCGACGCAAGCACGTAGTACGTGTCAGCTGACACGCGCTGCCTTATGAGAATGCCGTGTAAACGAACACTCACCGATGTTAAATTTTTCCGTATACGTAGAACGGAGCGTAAAAAACAAACGAATTTAGATTTGTTGATTTTAATTAAATTTAGTTCCTACACTTATTTAATATTAACTTTAGACTTTTATAAGATAAAAAATAATCAATTAAAAAGTACGTGCTTACGTTAGAATGCATAAAAACTGATCAAACAAACAATGTATCAAATGTTAACAAGAGAAAATAGTTGATTTATGCGTTACCGCTACGGGAACAAAATTCCCTCAAACGTACGTACGTTACACACGTCGGTGGGTAATTGGACTATAGATATTGGCTGGTATAATCTCGTCAACATAATATAAACATGTCCCTGCAAACATCGGCTACCGAAACTACAAACACAACCAAAAAATTTCAAATTTATTAACACCAATGAATCGAAAGTAAATAAGCTTTTGGTAAAATTTCGGTATGCCTCCTTTAAAGCTACCAATTTATAAATAAAGTGTGTATTGGGTATTTTTTAGGTATTTTCCGGTTATTACACTTGATTTTTACTTTAATATTACCATAAGTTTACATTAAGTAAAGTTTTGGTATAATTTCTATTAGCAGAGTCTAGTCCGAAGGAATGAAACACAACCGTTTGGTTAATGTAGTTTAATGTAATAATCATAAGAAATAACAAGGTATACATAGCAAGTCAACCTTAACTAAAAAGTGGCGTGATACGGCTCAGCGAATAAAGGCCTAAATATTTCATATAGGAACTAGGCGGTTGTTCATAATAAAAGAATATCTAACATTTTGGGCATTTCTTCATTCAAATTGGTAGGTGATTCTTCATAATGAAAGAAAGCCTAACAAACAAAAATGAAGAAACGCCTAATTAGGTATTTATTAATTTTTGATTGTTAGGAATTCTTTCATTAACAATAGGAGCTTTTTCATTTTGCTATAAGTGTGATTTCTATTGCTATTATGCGTTTTTGAGTGATATGAATGCGCTAATAGGGGTGTCAAAATACGCGTTTTGACTTTGGTATCAATGATCCGAAGTCGAAATTTAATTTTTTGTTTTAGTGAAAAGTTATCAACAAAAAACCGAAAATTGACTTAGATCAGATCCCCAATTCGGGGTGGGATCCATGGTATTTTTTTGTAGAACACCTTTCTGAATTGGCAATAAAGATAACATAAAGGGAATAAAAATACAGTGTACATGCATATACATATGTAAATAGCTAATAACATAAGATGAAAATTTTAAATAAAAAATCGCGCGATATAATAATCATTAGTTTCAGGTGATAATAAAAATTAAAAAAATACCATGGATCCCGCCCATAGAGTGGGAACGGTGGCATGGCCACCTTTCAGGGCAACCACCCGGAGTTGGAATGTCGTAGCCCAGGGTTATTTTTCGAAGCGCGGCCGAAGGCCGCCAATGCGAAAAGGTGTTCTGCACATAAAAAACATGGATCGGAAGATATAGTTTAATTGTGAAATAAGTCCCAAATATTGGGACTTGTATCATTTTCTTCTAAGAATTTTAATTCGGATTGTTAGGCCTTCTTTCATTGGGCGTTATTTCATAAGGAAAGAAACCCTAACAATTAAGACTTTCATTCATTTTTAAAATTAGGCTTTCCTTCATTTTTAAAGTTAGACGTTCTTTCACTTTCTTGTTAGGCGTTCTTTTTTAGGCATTCTTTCATTTCGAAAAATTAGGCGTTAGTTCGTTAGGCCTTTATTCGCTGAGCCGCGTGATACAGTGGAACACCTCCAATGAGAGTATTGGAAGTAGAACAGTTATGTACTTGAGTTGCAATACAGGGTCTTTAATAGGTATGTTCTAACAATCTCTCACTCAACTCAAATACATATGAAGTGTAAATACTTACATACATACTCACAGGCCCGGATGAAGATATTTGCCGCCCCTAGGCAGTTGCGAAAATTACCGCCCCCCCCCCCCCCCCCCCCCCCTATGAAACTTTTTTAATGGTGGAATAAGTTTGGTTCGGAAACGTTACCGGAACGGTACCAAAAGTACTAATTCATTCCATCTCTAGTAACAGGTAAACTGAACGACCGAATCAATAGCTCGGGGAATACCCGAACTTCTAACTCTCAATCAGTGCTACCGCTTTGGAAATGTTCCACCAAATCTGGTAGATTTTATATGAAAGGACGTCATTAAAAGCAGAAATTAATTTGAATCATATAGAACAACTATACATGTATGTATGTACATACACAAAAGATATTTCACTAATCTTTTCGTATAAAATATAGTTTTGCCAAAATTCTTTTTCGGGAGTAATAAATATAATAGAATAAATGTAAGAAAAATAATAAATGTACAAAAAATTCCCAAAATTTGCCGCCCTTCAATTCCTGCCGCCCGAGGCAACTGCCTACTGTGCCTATATGGTTAATCCGGGCCTGCATACTCATATATATATGGGCAAATCCTGCGTTACGAACGCGACATTCGTACGCGTTTTCGGATTGAAATATAACAATTTTTTGGTCTTTCAAAGGACATACCTTCAAGTTATACACAGTGTTTAGTGGGATTTGAGTGTACTTTCGAATGTCATCAAAATATTGTTTGTAACAGGTTTAAGCTGCGAAAAATTTGATCTCAAAGTATTGTTACGCACGCTACAAAAAATGGAAGTAGCTTTGAAGGTTGAGGTATATTTTCTTAATTTTTAGCAAATTTTGTATAATAAAGCACACCAAATGAAATACCTTAAAGAAAAATGAATATAAGAGAATTCTAAAATAACTTACTTGCAGCCAAAAAATTGTGTAGTTTTTTAACGATGGCCGTGAACCCAACGTTACGCACGCTACGTTACGCACGCTACATTTTTTCCAGTAGTATATAAATAAAAACAATTGTATTTATTTTAACAAAACAATTTGTACTCTTTTTTAATAAGATTATTTAATTCATAATTTATGTTTATAAATTAATTTATTGATGTATATATGTTTATAAATTAGTTTTATGTTTTGCTGAATCTGCCGTTAGTGCTATTTCGAGCTCATTTTCATTAAGTACGGAAAAATAATGGTTGCTTTTTATTCCCGGAATGCTCTTAACGTTAGCCCATCTCTCCGAAAGAAATGCAGTTGTATTTTTTATATATGTACTGCTTACATATAAAATAGAAATACCATTTATATTAATTTTTGCCAATTTAAAAAAATAATCGCCAATCGGTACGATTATAGAGGCTAACAGCTCAATCTAATATAAACGCACAGCGTGAGTTTTCTGTCAAACTTGTCTCATGCCCATACAACTTGTATGAGAGTAACCGAAATAGAATTGCGTGCGCTAAAAGCTAACTCAAAATCCAAGATTTTTGTGCGTGACGTTTTGAATTGAGGTTATGGTAATTTTACATATTATTGTTTGATCATTTTCGTTGTTTTAGAGAACTGTTTTAGACAAATATCTGAATTTAAAACGTCAACCTAATGTTGTAAACACAAATTTGACCTTCTATATACAATAAAACTATTCATATTTAGACCAATAAAACTAACGCACGGGCTTTAATTTAGGTTACTCAAATAATTGCGTATAGACTTCTGTGCGTCCGCAAACGCTGTGCGTTTATATTAGGTTGAGCTGTAAGAATAGTAGGCGAAAAACAGATTTAAGCGAAGTGATAAGAAAACAGAATATAAATTGCAAAGGTTTCTATTGTAATTTTTGTGAGAACTCAAATCGTTACGCACGCTACAGAAATGAATATGCTGTAATTTTTTGGGTTTTAATTGTAGAATGAAAATTGTTTTTTTCTTAAAAGCTGGATATTTATTTAAATTAAAATTATAGATGATTTGTGAATAAAAAAGTTTTTCTACTCACAATATAAAAAAAAGCCGATTTTCCGTTACGCACGCTACAACGCTTTTACCTGGCATTTCATACCAAATTTTAATGTTTCCAGAAAAGTAAACGACATTTTTTTTACAAGTTTAAGGAGAATTGAGTGAATAACAATATAGCTTTCGATTGGACCATCTATGTTAATACTAAAGCAATGATATGAACACGTAAAAAATTTCACTTTTTTTGTATAACATTAAAAGACCTGAGGTAGGGTAGGATTTGGTTATAATTTTTTTATTAATGATCATCGAAATAATTTTTGTTTTATAAATTTATAAAATTAGATATCTATTCTAAAGCTCCATTAAAAAAAAATTAGGTTGGATTAAGTTCAAATATTTTTGGTTGGTAGACAGTTTCTGGGATATGCCCATATACAAAATATTTGATCCCAATAAGCAAAATACGCTTACTATAAGCTTACAATAAACTTACTTTTGTAATCTTTTCGCTTGGAAAACGTTTACTATAATCATTGTAAAACGTTTGGAAAACATTGTAGACTCAACGAAAGTGGTCCCTTTTTAAACAATTGGAATTGCTGCTTGGAAAACAATCCTACTAATATTATAAATGTGAATGTAGGGATGTTTGGATGTTTAGATGTTTGGATGTTTGGATGTCCAGACGTTTGGTTTTGTTCCCTAAAAACGTGAGAATGGCCAGACGGATTTTGTTGAAATTTGGCACGCCTACAGGTTATAGTCTGGAAGGAGCTATAGGCAATTTTTTTTTATTTTGGGGGGCTCCGACCCTGCTAGGGACCGTTACTTTTCGAAATTTTGTATTCCATATAACTCTAAGTATATTGAACCTATACTTATGATATTTCGCATATAGGTATAGAAAGATCGTACAATATGGGTGTCAAACGAAAGGGGAAGGCCCCAGGTTTCATTTTGGCTTCGATATATTCCGAGATATTGATCGATAACTAAGTTATCGGTAAAATGCGATTGCCCGGAAACCTTAATATTACCCTACAATATGGGTATCAAACGAAAGGGGATGGCCCCAGGTTTCATTTGGACTTCGACAGGTATCGATAAATTTATCGATGACTGAGTTATCGGTGAAAATATTATTTCCCAAAAACCTTAAACTTGCTCTACAATATGGGTATCAAACGAAAGGTGAAGGCCGCAGGTTTCATTTGGACTTCGATAAATTGACCGATAACTGAGTTATCGGTGAAAATGTTATTGCACAAAAACCTTAAAATTACCCTACAATATGGTTATCAAACGAAAGGGGATAGCTCCAGGTTTCAATTGGACTTCGATATATTTCGATAAATTTATCGATAACTGAATTATCGGTGATTGTCCAAAAAACTTACCATTACCCTATAATATGGGTATAAAACGAAAGAAGAAGGCCGCAGGTTTCATTTGGACTTCGATAGGTTTCGATAAATTTATCGATGATGAGTTATCGGTGAAAATGTGATTGCCCAAAAAACTTAAACTTGCCCTACAATATGGGTATCAAACGAAAGTGGAAGGCCCCAGGTTTCATTTGTACTTCGATATATTTCGATAAATTCATCGATAACTGAGTTATCGGTCAAAATGCGATTGCCCGAAAACCTCTATATTACATTACAATATGGGTATCAAACGAAAGGGGAGAGCTCCATGTTTTATTTGGACTTCGATATATTTCTATAAATTTATCGATAACTGAGTTATCGGTGATTGCCCAAAAAACTTAATATTACTCTACAATATGGGTATCAAATGAAAGGTGAAGGCCGCAGGTTTCATTTGGACTTCGATAAATTGACCGATAACTGAGTTATCGGTGAAAATGTTATTGCACAAAAACCTTAAAATTACCCTACAATATGGTTATCAAACGAAAGGGGATAGCTCCAGGTTTCATTTGGACTTCGATATATTTCGATAAATTGGTCGATAACTGAGTTATCGGTGATTGCCCAAAAAACTTAACATTACCCTATAATATGGGTATAAAACGAAAGGAGAATGCCGCAGGTTTCATTTGGACTTCGATAGGTTTCGATAAATTTATCGATGATGAGTTATCGGTGAAAATGTGATTGCCCAAAAACCTTAAACTTGCCCTACAATATGGGTATCAAACGAAAGGTGAAGGCCCCAGGTTTCATTTGTACTTCGACATATTTCGATAAATTTATCTATAACTGAGTTATCGGTAAAAATGCGATTGCAGAAAAACCTTAATATTACCCTACAATATGGTATCAAATCAACATTTGAATGTGCATTCATCCTGGCACAATTTGTCAAAATTTAATTCTTGAAAGGCCCCCTAACGTTACCAACGAATACCTCAAAAGAACATTTTTGAAATCCAGTTTTCAATATTCTTTTTCAAAATTTTCAAAATATTCGAATTTGGTAAATTCTTTAGTAGGCAATAAACATACTAATATTATAAATGTGAATGTAGCGATGTTTGGACGTTTGCTTCTGTTACTCAATCACGTGAGAATGGCAAGACGGATTTTGATGAAGTTTGGAACGCATACAGGTTATAGTATGGAAGGAGTTATAGGCTATTTTTTTTATTAATTTTGGGGGTTCGGACGCTTCTAGGGACCATTACCTTTTGATATTTTCTTTTCCCCATAGAATTCTGAGTATACTTGACCTATACTTATGATATTTCGCATATAGGTATAGGATGGCCCCAGGTTTCATTTGGACTTCGATATATTTCGGTAAATTTATCGACAACTGATTTATTGGTCAAAATGCGATTGCCGAAAAACCTTAATATTACCCTACAATATGGGTATCAAACGAAAGGGGATGAACCCAGTTTTCATTTGGACTTCGACATATTTAGATAAATTTATCTATAACTGAGTTATCGGTAAAAATGCGATTGCAGAAAAACCTTAACATTACCCTAAAATATGATATCAAATCAACATTTGAATTTGCATTCATCCTGGCACAATTTGTCAAAATTGAATTCTTGAAAGGCCCCCTAACGTTACCAACGAATACGGCAAAGGAAAATTTTTGAAAACCGGTTTGCAATACTCCTTTTTCAAAATTTTCAAAATATTCGAATTTGGTAAATTCTTCAGTAGGCAATAATCCTACCCAATAAGCAAAATACGCTTACTATAAGCTTACAATAAACTTACTTTTGTAATATTTACGCTTGGAAAACGTTTACTATAATCATTGGAAAACGTTTGGAAAATATTGTACACTCAACGAAAGTGGTCCCTTTTTTACACAATTGGAATTGATGCTTGGAAAACAATGTTTAATAAACATTTTATTCAATGTTCAGTAAGGGTTTGTTGAAACCTGATTGATAAAACTCCAATTTGGGCGACAACGGGCCAATAGCTTAACGAATATGTTGTGGGATTTTGCTCCGAAGGTTGCGAGTTCGAATCCCGACCATTTCCTTAATTTTTTTGTTTTTTAATTAATTATTTAAATATTATGTTTTATAATAAATTCTTATTTGGTGCAAGAGGAGATAAAGGGCCAGTTTTTGTGTGCTGCTTGCAATTTTTTATACAGTCTGCACCTGCAAGCAAATATGTGCATTTTTTCTGAGAAGCCTGAGGGTGTCATCGTTTTAAAAACCCTTTTCAAATAATTTTTTATGTTGCCTGTAGCGGGGTTCGAACCTAGGTCCTTCTGTGTGGTAGGCCAGCTGCACTACCGTCACACCACGATGCCCATATAACAAAATCAATATAAATGAAGCATATAAAATTTCAAACATTATTTTTGAAAATTGAGAAATTTTTCACCTCGCTGAGAGTTGTTGTTGTTGTTGTTGTTTTAACAACAAAATCACTCTCCGAAGGTTTTGGGGAGTGTTGTCGAAATAACAGTCCTTGGCCGGATATGAATCCGGTACGCTCCGGTACTCCCTTGCGGTACTGCCCGACTGTCGTGGGAGCGATTTGGTATGACCAGTGCAACCTTCTAGGCCATGTCATCCCTCCTTCCGAAAGGAAGGAGAAGATGGGTAATGAGAGGTGGGAGGCATCATATCCGTAGATCAACCATCGAGTTGCACATCATTACCTTTGTGCATACCCAGCAAACCATATGAGCTCAGAATGAGCGCATAAAGCACTCTTTCCTCTGAGCGCTCACACTCATAATGAGCTCATAAAACAATCATAAACAGTCATAAAACGCTCATATTTGAGTGTCATTTTCTATGAAACTGGTCACTCATAAAAGAGCTCTCAGTTTCATGCATAAAGCAGTCTTTTATGAATGAATTTCTGCACGCATTTAGAGCTCTAAAACCAGTGCATAAAAGAGTCGTCTTTTTTGACCTTTTTTCCACGCATTAAGAGCTCTAAAACCAGTGCATAAAAGAGTCTTTTTTGACCTTTTTTCCACGCAGTAAGAGCTCTAAAAGCAGTGCAAAAAATAGTAATTTTTGATGCTAAATATTTCTATGTATGGACCAAAAATAAAATAAATAAAAAATTAAAAATAATTCAAAATATAAAGTATTATTTTATTCATTGACAATAAATATCATAAAACGCTCATATTTTTGCGCACGTGCAGAAAAGGCTCATAAAACGCTCATATTTTTGCGCACGTGCAGAAAATACTCATAAAACGCTCATATTTATGCACACGTGCAGAAAAGGCTCATAAAACGCTCATATTTTTGCGCACGTGCAGAAAAGACTCATAAAACGCTCATATTTATGCGCACGTGCAGAAAACACTCATAAAAACGCTCATATTAGAGCTCAGAACTAAGAGCGCTCCGAAGCTGGTTTGCTGGGTATTAGTCGCCTCTTACGACCGGTATGCCTACCGCGGGCATATTCTAAGCCCCAACCCGCAGGGGTCTCGCTGAGAGTTCACCTCAAGTTATTTCTCCAAGGCTACCACACCATTGGAAAAACATATCTAAACGTTTACATTTACTTTTTACGCTTGGAAAACATTGTCTAATAAACTAGCTTACTTCATTGTTTATTGGGCAGATTCATGGGATTCGAAGTAATTTTGAATAGTTTTTTATGACTCATTTTACTGTGGTTGTTTAGAAGGGTTTTTTGATCACTTTTCAGGTCTCCGCCCATAGTGCAATGGTTGAGAAAAAGTTTTTGTTCCAAAAACAAAAAAGAACAACGTTACATCTTTTTGTGATTTAGATTGTTTAGTGCCGTTTGATTGTTATTAATTTTTTTATTATTTTCTTTGGTTTACAATTGAAGCCTATTCGTGTGAAGCCATTTTTTAATTTTACTCACAATTTTATTCGCATGCACTACGTTTACCAATTGCGCTTAGTACGCTGCTCGTCTATGCTGCATTGCAGCGTGCAACATGTTGTTGGTTTGTGCATGCAACTGTCTGCATGCCAGTGTGCGGTTGAGGCTGTGAAGAATCACTTTACGTCATGCCATGAAAACAAATCAAAGCAAGTTGTGTATCATTATTATTGGTATGTTTGATCTGAAGACCTTTGGGGTCATTCCAACAGAGTGCTGGTTAATGTAATAATGAAAATTCATTAAAATTAGTTACGTTGTTAATAATGCGTCACACTATGCTATAGCTATGCTATTGTTATGGATTGGTTGATGTTGGGGTTTAAGGATTTTTTATTTTAACTCCTTTAGAAAATAAGCTTTTAATCTCATCAAACCTGACGCCAATCGAAATTTATATTGTACAGACATACATTTTCATTATATCTCGAAAACCAGTTGATATGTGAAACTATATCACAATAACTCCTGAACCGATCAAGCTATCGAAGTCAGATATATATTATACTTTAAGTTGGACATCTTTTAACAGAACAGTGGAAGTTGCATTGAATTCTATCCACCAGTTTTTTAGTGATACGCGAACAAACATACAGACAGACAGACAAAAATTCTAAAAATTTGACTCAACAAAATAAGATTTTGGAACCGTCTCTAAATTCCCAACATCGAAAAGTTTTTAAACAGATTACACAATACTAAAAGCTTTTTAACTAATCATGATCACTTAAGCAAATTTGAGATGAACAATGGCCTAAAACAATTATTTTATTTGTTTATTTTATTAGCCTCATACATATATTAAGCATAAGTTAACTAGAAACCATTTCGAACTTACTCACAATGCGGAAAGTGAATTAAATAGGAGAAGGATAAGCAAGTTATAAGATGATACTAAAACTAAACGAGACTACCTTAATGCAAAAAAATTTTATTTACCTCTATTTGTTCGCTAAGTAAAATGTCCTCAATTGATACACAGTCATAGAAAAAAATTAAAAAAAATTTACCAAAATACTATCTTATATAAAGGTAGCATTAAATTATATTGGTTAAATAAACAAATCTACTACAAATAATTACTACAATAATTTTTAATCCGAAATGACAAATTGAACAGCACTTAAAATGCAACATTTTGATTGGTTATTTCGCAATTGTTGTATATATAAGAGTATTAATAGTTATGTTAGCGTATGTATGTATTTGTTTAAATCGTAAAACTGAAATGTTTTTTTTATGTCAGAACTGCAGTATTCGCGTGTAAGATTGAAAGCTACTGAATATGCATATTTAATAATAGACCAATAAGCAAAATACGTTTACTATAAGCTTACTATAAACTTACTTTTGTAAGTTTTTCGTTTGGAAAACGTTTACTATAATCATTGTAGAACGTTTGGAAAACATTGTCGACTCAACGAAAGTGATCCGTTTTTAAATAATTGGAATTGAGGCTTTTAAAACAATGTTTAATAAACGTTTTATTCAATGTACAGTAAGGGTTTGTTGAAAACTGATTGATAAAACTCCAATTTGGGCAACAACGGTGAAAACGGGCAAATAGCCCAACGAATATGTTGTGGGATTTTGCTCCGAAGGTTGCTGGTTCGAATCCTTACCATTTCCTTAACTTTTTTTTTAATTAATTATTTAAATATTAGGTTTTATAATAAATTCTTATTTGGTGCAAGAGGAGATAAAGGGACAGTTTTTGTGTGCTGCTTGCACTTTTTTATGCAGTCTGCATCGGTGCAGTGAAATAACGCCCAAGGAAATAACGCCCATGGACGTTATTTCCCATTCAAAAAGGAAATAGCGCCCATGGGCCTTATTTCCTTTTTAAATGGAAATATCGCCCATCTGCAAAAAGAAATAAAGCCCATGGCTCTTATTTCCTTTTTAAAAGAGAAATAACGCCCATAGGATTTTACGCGAGCAACACGTGAGAAAAGAGTGGGAAACGTGGCACGCGGAAGGACATCACCGTGGCGGTAGCCACGGCTATGGCACACACCCGGAGTTGGAATGGCGTAGCCCAGGGTTATTTTTTAAAGCGCGGCCGAAGGCCGCCTACGCGGAAAGGTGTCCTGCACATAAAAAACGTGGATGGGGCCCCGAATTGGGGATCTGACCCGGGTCAATTTTCGGTTTTTCACTAATAACTTTTCACAGAAACAAAATATTGCTTTTCCCCCTTCGGATTATAGTTACGGAGGCCCGATCCACGATTTTTAAGTGCAGAACACCTTTCCGCGTAGGCGGCCTTCGGCCGCGCTTCAAAAAATAACCCTGGGCTACGCCATTCCAACTCCGGGTGTGTGCCATAGCCGTGGCTACCGCCACGGTGATGTCCTTCCGCGTGCCACGTTTCCCACTTTGGTTAACGTGAAATTTGTGTGTAACTATTCAATAAAATACAAAAAGAATTAGAATATTATTGTTTCATTAAAAAATGAAAGAGCAATAAGGCCTTTAAGACTTTATTTCTCTTTCGAAGTGTAATAAAGCCTTTTTTGAAATAAAGGCCTTATTTCACAAGGCGCTATTGCACCCCGCCTTATAAAAACATAACAAATATGTTAAAATTTATTGAAATAAAGAAAACCATATACTTAATTCTTGAATCAGCTTGTTTTAATTCGTTTTTAACGTCTGTGGGCTTTATTTCTCTTCGAAAAAG
>OX608081.1:47741286-47775442 GCA_951509765.1 Sphenella marginata | reverse complement strand
TTTGAAAAAGAATATTGAAAACTGGTTTTCAAAAATGTTCTTTTGAGGTATTCGTTGGTAACGTTAGGGGGCCTTTCAAGAATTCAATTTTGACAAATTGTGCCAGGATGAATGCAAATTCAATTGTTGATTTGATACCATATTGTAGGGTAATATTAAGGTTTTTCTGTAATCGCATTTTTACCGATAACTCAGTTATAGATAAATTTATCGAAATATGTCGAAGTACAAATGAAACCTTGGGTCTTCTTCTTTCGTTTTATACCCATATTATAGGGTAATGTTAAGTTTTTTGCGCAATCACCGATAACTCAGTTATCGATCAATTTATCGAAATATATCGATACCCATATTGTATGGCAAGTTTAAGGTTTTTGGGCAATCACATTTTGACCGATAACTCATCATCGATAAATTTATCGAAACCTATCGAAGTCCAAATGAAACCTGCGGCCTTCTCCTTTCGTTTTATACCCATATTATAGAGTAATGTTAAGTTTTTTGGGCAATCACCGATAACTCAGTTATCGATAAATTTATCGAAATATATCGAAGTACAAATGAAACCTGGGGCCTTCCCCTTTCGTTTCATACCCATATTGTAGGGCAAGTTTAAGGTTTTTGGGCAATCACATTTTCACCGAAAACTCATCATCGATAAATTTATCGAAACCTATCGAAGTCCAAATGAAACCTGCGGCCTTCTCCTTTCGTTTTATACCCATATTATAGGGTAATGTTAAGTTTTTTTGGACAATCACCGATAACTCAGTTGTAGGTCAATTTATCGAAATATATCGAAGTCCAAATGAAACCTGCGGCCTTCCCCTTTCGTTTGATACCCATATTGTAGAGCAAGTTTAAGGTTTTTGGGAAATAATATTTTCACCGATAACTCAGTCATCGATAAATTTATCGAAACCTGTAGAAGTCCAAATGAAACCTGCGGCCTTCTCCTTTCGTTTTATACCCATATTATAGAGTTATGTTAAGTTTTTTGGGCAATCACCGATAACTCAGTTATAGATAAATTTTTCGAAATATGTCGAAGTACAAATGAAACCTTGGGCCTTCTTCTTTCGTTTTATACCCATATTATAGGGTAATGTTAAGTTTTTTGCGCAATCACCGATAACTCAGTTCTCGATCAATTTATCGAAATATATCGATACCCATATTGTATGGCAAGTTTAAGGTTTTTGGGCAATCACATTTTGACCGATAACTCATCATCGATAAATTTATCGAAACCTATCGAAGTCCAAATGAAACCTGCGGCCTTCTCCTTTCGTTTTATACCCATATTATAGAGTAATGTTAAGTTTTTTGGGCAATCACCGATAACTCAGTTATCGATAAATTTATCGAAATATATCGAAGTACAAATGAAACCTGGGGCCTTCCCCTTTCGTTTCATACCCATATTGTAGGGCAAGTTTAAGGTTTTTGGGCAATCACATTTTCACCGAAAACTCATCATCGATAAATTTATCGATACCTATCGAAGTCCAAATGAAACCTGCGGCCTTCTCCTTTCGTTTTATACCCATATTATAGGGTAATGTTAAGTTTTTTTGGACAATCACCGATAACTTAGTTATCGATCAATTTATAGAAATATATCGAAGCCAAAATGAAACCTGGGGCCTTCCCCTTTCGTTTGTACGATCTTTCTATACCTATGTGCGAAATATCATAAGTATAGGTTCAATATACTTAGAGTTATATGGAATACAAAATTTCGAAAAGTAACGGTCCCTAGCAGGGTCGGAGCCCCAAAAATAAGAAAAAAAATAGCCTATAGCTCCTTCCAGATTATAACCTGTAGGCGTGCCAAATTTCAACAAAAGCCGTATTGCCATTCTCACGTTTTTAGGGAACAAAAGCAATCGTCTGGACATCCAAACATCCAAACATCCAAACATCGCTACATTCACATTTATAATATTAGTACCCAATTAGGGACACGAATTTCGATACGATACGATACCATATCGATACTTTTGCCCTTCGATACCGATATTTTGTACTCGATGCTTTTTTAACGATAATTTTCGGCATCGAATTTTTTAAAAAATATGGAACTAATAGAGCAAAAATACCGCTCTGCTGGTTGTCTCTCTCTAACTTGTGACGCGAATCGAAGGAAAATCAGAACCAAATAATAACAGTTAATTTAGCCGGAAAAGGCAGACGCCAGAAAAGTAAGAGTTGCCATTGATCTGTTGCAATATGCACTTAATACGTCCAAAAAGGTTACAACAAACTTGAAGTACTTACTTATTGTGATATTGTTTTGCCTTTATACTGAAAAAAAGGTAATACTATCCATCCAACGTCAACTGTTAATACACGTCCAAAAAGAGCGGGAGAGGTATCAAACGACGCGTCTTGACCGCTGTAACAATGATCCTAAGGGGGAAATCCGATATTTTATTTCGTTCAAGCGATTTTTGCAATTAAAGTAGAAAATTGTCTGTCATTTTCATGTGGTTGTTGTAGACACAGATATAAGGTGTTATAAAATGTTTTTGATTTGTGGGGTGTTTTAGAAACACGCTTAAAAAATATTGCATTTTCTGATCCCTGCGCTTATTCCCTATGTATGTCTTGGCTACGTGATATGATCAGTCGGGAAGAAGCCGCACATGCAATCCAAGAATTTGTGACAAAAATGAATTTTGGAATCACATAGAAACTTTAGCATCTGGTCGAGGAAGTGAAAGTGCAATCCGACAAAGCGAAAACATCAATGAATATATTCGTTGCAAACTATTTCCTTTAAGTGGCTATCTTTTGGTTTTTTGGAAGGAAAATAAGCATAAATATCCTCATTTGTCGAAAATTGCTTTACGATATCTAGAAGTACCAGCAACTTCTGTCCCATAAGAGCGCCTATTTTCAAAGGCAGGTTTAACAATGACAAAAACACGTAACAGGTTGAAGGGGAAAAGGTTGGATAAATTACTATTCATGGCAGATTACACAGAGGAAGAGTGGGGCTTTTGATCTTCGTTTCTTGAAGTAAAATCTATCAAATTAAAAAAATCAAATTTGCTCATATTATACTAGTTTATGTTATTATTTATTTTATTGAAGTTTATACGAACCTATGGTAATCATTTACAAAACGTATGAATTTGCTTGCAGCGAACCATTCGGTTATTGAAGTGCTTGTTTGTCATGTACATTTAGCATCGATATTTTGACTATCGAGTCTTTTTGTTTCGATATTATCGGGTACCCGATATATTTGAAGCGATACTTCAAATGAGTACAGAATCGATGCTTTGCATTCGATATCGTGTCCCTATACCCAATAAACAATGAAGTAAGCTAGTTTATTAAAGAATGTTTTCCAAGCTTAAAAAGTAAATGTTTTCCAAACGAGTTTGTAACTAAAAAATTTCACAAACGTTTAGATATGTTTTTTCCAATGGTGTGGTAGCCTTGGAGAAATTACTTGAGGTGAACTCTCAGCGATTTGAAAAATTTGTCAGTTTTCAAAAATAATGTTTGAAATTTTATATGCTTTATTTATATTGATTTTGTTATATGGGCATCGTGGTGTGACGGTAGTGCAGCTGGCCTACCACACAGAAGGACCTAGGTTCAAACCCCTCTACTGGCAACATGAAAAATTATTTGAAAAGGTTTTTTAAAGCGATGACACCCACAGGCTTCTCAGAAAAAAAGCACATAGTTGCCTTGCAGATGCAGACTGCATAAAAAATTGCAAGCAGCACACAAAAACTGGCCCTTTATCTCCTCTTGCACCAAATAAGAATTTATTATAAAACATAATATTTAAATAATTAATTCAAAAAAAAGTTAAGGAAATGGTAAGGATTCGAACCAGCAACCTTCGGAGCAAAATCCCACAACATATTCGTTAGGCTATTTGCCCGTTTTCACCGTTGTTGCCCAAATTGGAGTTTTATCAATCAGTTTTCAACAAACCCTTACTGTACATTGAATAAAACGTTTATTAAACATTGTTTTAAAAGCCTCAATTCCAATTATTTAAAAAGGGATCACTTTCGTTGAGTCGACAATGTTTTCCAAACGTTCTACAATGATTATAGTAAACGTTTTCCAAACGAAAAACTTACAAAAGTAAGTTTATAGTAAGCTTATAGTAAACGTATTTTGTTTATTGGGCTATTATTAAATATGCATATTCAGTAGCTTCCAATCTTACACGCGAATACTGCAGTTCTGACATAAAAAAAAACATTTCAGTTTTACGATTTAAACAAATACATACATACGCTAACATAACGATTAATACTCTTATACATACAACAATTGCGAAATAACCAATCAAAATGTTGCATTTTAAGTGCTGTTCAATTTGTCATTTCGGATTAAAAATTATTGTAGTAATTATTTGTAGTAGATTTGTTTATTTAACCAATATAATTTAATGCTACCTTTATATAAGATAGTATTTTGGTTAATTTTTTTAATTTTTTTCTATGACTGTGTATCAATTGAGGACATTTTACTTAGCGAACAAATAGAGGTAAATACATTTTTTTTGCATAAATGTAGTCTCGTTTAGTTTTAGTATCATCTTATAACTTGCTTATCCTTCTCCTATTTAATTCACTTTCCGCATTGTGAGTAAGTTCGAAATGGTTTCTAGTTAATTTATGCTTAATATATGTATGAGGCTAATAAAATAAACAAATAAAATAATTGTTTTAGGCCATTGTTCATCTCAAATTTGCTTAAGTGATCATGATTAGTTAAAAAGCTTTTAGTATTGTGTAATCTGTTTAAAAACTTTTCGATGTTGGGAATTTAGAGACGGTTCCAAAATCTTATTTTGTTGAGTCAAATTTTTAGAATTTTTGTCTGTCTGTCTGTATGTTTGTTCGCGTATCACTAAAAAACTGGTGGATAGAATTCAATGCAACTTCCACTGTTCTGTTAAAAGATGTCCAACTTAAAGTATAATATATATCTGACTTCGATAGCTTGATCGGTTCAGGAGTTATTGTGATATAGTTTCACATATCAACTGGTTTTCCAGATATAATGAAAATGTATGTCTGTACAATATAAATTTCGATTGGTTTGATGAGATTAAAAGCTTATTTTCTAAAGGAGTTAAAACAAAAATCCTTAAACCCCAACATCAACCAATCCATAACAATAGCATAGCTATAGCATAGTGTGATGCATTATTAACAACGTAACTAATTTTAATGAATTTTCATTATTACATTGACCAGCACTCTGTTGGAATGACCTCAAAGGTCTTCAGATCAAACATACCAATAATAATGATACACAACTTGCTTTGATTTGTTTTCATGGCATGACGTAAAGTGATTCTTCACAGCCTCAACCGCACACTGGCATGCAGACAGTTGCATGCACAAACCAACAACATGTTGCACGCTGCAATGCAACATAGACGAGCAGCGATACAGGGGCGTACTAAGCGCAACTGGTAAACGTAGTGCATGCGAATAAAATTGTGAGTAAAATTAAAAAATGGCTTCACACGAATAGGCTTCAATTGTAAACCAAAGAAAATAATAAAAAAATTAATAACAATCAAACGGCACTAAACAATCTAAATCTCAAAAAGATGTAACGTTGTTCTTTTTTGTTTTTGGAGCAAAAACTTTTTCTCAACCATTGCACTATGGGCGGAGACCTGAAAAGTGATCAAAAAACCCTTCTAAACAACCACAGTAAAATGAGTCATAAAAAACCATGATCCAACCATATCAGGTCGTAGCAGCTCGACAAACATACAAACACACAAAAATTTTTAATGTATTTTGTTTTTGTAATTTGTGGGTTTTTAGTCAAAATCGTACTGAAAAATATTTTAATTGCCAAAATTCGAGAAAAAAATAAAAATCAGCTGGTCTATCGACATGACCTGTATTATTGGATCATGTAAAAAACTATTCAAAATTACTTCGAATCCCATGAATCTGCCCAATAAACAATGAAGTAAGCTAGTTTATTAGACAATGTTTTCCAAGCGTAAAAAGTAAATCGTGGTGTGAGGGCATCGTGGTGTGACGGTAGTGCAGCTGGCCTACCACACAGAAGGACCTAGGTTCGAACCCCGCTACAGGCAACATGAAAAATTATTTGAAAAGGGTTTTTAAAACGATGACACCCCCAGGCTTCTCAGAAAAAATGCACATATTTGCTTGTAGGTGCAGACTGTATAAAAAATTGCAAGCAGCACACAAAAACTGGCCCTTTATCTCCTCTTGCACCAAATAAGAATTTATTATAAAACATAATATTTAAATAATTAATTAAAAAACAAAAAAATTAAGGAAATGGTCGGGATTCGAACTCGCAACCTTCGGAGCAAAATCCCACAACATATTCGTTAAGCTATTGGCCCGTTGTCGCCCAAATTGAAGTTTTATCAATCAGCTTTCAACAAACCCTTACTGAACATTGAATAAAATGTTTATTAAACATTGTTTTCCAAGCATCAATTCCAATTGTTTAAAAAAGGGACCACTTTCGTTGAGTGTACAATATTTTCCAAACGTTTTCCAATGATTATAGTAAACGTTTTCCAAGCGAAAATATTACAAAAGTAAGTTTATTGTAAGCTTATAGTAAGCGTATTTTGCTTATTGGGTAGGATTATTGCCTACTGAAGAATTTACCAAATTCGAATATTTTGAAAATTTTGAAAAAGGAGTATTGCAAACCGGTTTTCAAAAATTTTCCTTTGCCGTATTCGTTGGTAACGTTAGGGGGCCTTTCATGAATTCAACTTTGACAAATTGTGCCAGGATGAATGCAAATTCAAATGTTGATTTGATATCATATTGTAGGGTAATATTAAGGTTTTTCTGCAATCGCATTTTTACCGATAACTCAGTTATAGATAAATTTATCGAAATATGTCGAAGTCCAAATGAAAACTGGGTTCATCCCCTTTCGTTTGATACCCATATTGTAGGGTAATATTAAGGTTTTTCGGCAATCGCATTTTGACCAATAACTCAGTTGTCGATAAATTTACCGAAATATATCGAAGTCCAAATGAAACCTGGGGCCATCCTATACCTATATGCGAAATATCATAAGTATAGGTCAAGTATACTCAGAATTCTATGGGGAAAAGAAAATATCAAAAGGTAATGGTCCCTAGAAGCGTCCGAACCCCCAAAATTAATAAAAAAAAATAGCCTATAACTCCTTCCATACTATAACCTGTATGCGTTCCAAACTTCATCAAAATCCGTCTTGCCATTCTCACGTGATTGAGTAACAGAAGCAAACGTCCAAACATCCAAACATCGCTACATTCACATTTATAATATTAGTATTTTTATTGCCTACTGAAGAATTTACCGATAACTCAGTTATAGATAAATTTATCGAAATATGTCGAAGTACAAATGAAACCTGGGGCCTTCACCTTTCCTTTGATACCCATATTGTAGGGCAAGTTTAAGGTTTTTGGGCAATCACATTTTCACCGATAACTCATCATCGATAAATTTATCGAAACCTATCGAAATCGAAATGATACCTGCGGCCTTCTCCTTTCGTTTTATACCCATATTATAGGGTAATGTTAAGTTTTTTGGGCAATCACCGATAACTCAGTTATCGACCTATTTATCGATATATATCGAAGTCCAAATAAAACCTGGAGCTATCCCCTTTCGTTTGATACCCATATTGTAGGGTAATATAGAGGTTTTCGGGCAATCGCATTTTGACCGATAACTCAGTTATCGATCAATTTATCGAAATATATCGAAGTACAAATGAAACCTGGAGCCTTCCCCTTTCGTTTGATACCCATATTGTATGGCAAGTTTAAGGTTTTTGGGCAATCACATTTTCACCTATAACTCATCATCGATAAATTTATCGAAACCTATCGAAGTCCAAATGAAACCTGCGGCCTTCTCCTTTCGTTTTACACCCATATTATAGAGTAATGTTAAGTTTTTTGGGCAATCACCGATAACTCAGTTATCGATAAATTTATAGAAATATATCGAACTCCAAATAAAACATGGAGCTCTCCCCTTTCGTTTGATACCCATATTGTAATGTAATATAGATGTTTTCGGGCAATCGCATTTTGACCGATAACTCAGTTATCGATGAATTTATCGAAATATATCGAAGTACAAATGAAACCTGGGGCCTTCCACTTTCGTTTGATACCCATATTGTAGGGCAAGTTTAAGGTTTTTGGGCAATCACATTTTCACCGATAACTCATCATCGATAAATTTATCGAAACCTATCGAAGTCCAAATGAAACCTGCGGCCTTCTCCTTTCGTTTTATACCCATATTATAGGGTAATGTTAAGTTTTTTGGACAATCACCGATAATTCAGTTATCGATAAATTTATCGAAATATATCGAAGTCCAATTGAAACCTGGAGCTATCCCCTTTCGTTTGATACCCATATTGTAGGGTAATTTTAAGGTTTTTGTGCAATCACATTTTCACCGATAACTCAGTTATTGGTCAATTTGTCGAAGTCCAAATGAAACCTGCGGCCTTCACCTTTCGTTTGATACCCATATTGTAGAGCAAGTTTAAGGTTTTTGGGAAATAATATTTTCACCGATAACTCAGTCATCGATAAATTTATCGAAACCTGTCGAAGTCCAAATGAAACCTGGGGCCATCCCCTTTCGTTTGATACCCATATTGTAGGGTAATATTAAGGTTTCCGGGCAATCGCATTTTACCGATAACTTAGTTATCGATCAATTTCTCGGAATATATCGAAGCCAAAATGAAACCTGGGGCCTTCCCCTTTCGTTTGACACCCATATTGTACGATCTTTCTATACCTATATGCGAAATATCATAAGTATAGGTTCAATATAGGTACTTAGAGTTATATGGAATACAAAATTTCGAAAAGTAACGGTCCCTAGCAGGGTCGGAGCCCCCCCAAATTAAAAAAAAATTGCCTATAGCTCCTTCCAGACTATAACCTGTAGGCGTGCTAAATTTCAACAAAATCCGTCTGGCCATTCTCACGTTTTTAGGGAACAAAACCAAACGTCTGGACATCCAAACATCCATCCGGCTACATTTTCTGCCGATGGTACATATTTGATATCTATGTATATCGTTACATTCATATTTTCTCTTAAGTAGTGATATTTTATATCAATATGTTTACTTCTTTTTATTGTTACAGGATTACGCACTAAAAATTCTGTGCCCAGTTGCATTTTTACAATAAAAAATAACCTCTTTTGCTTCTCGCATATAGCTACGTACTCAGCTTCAGTTGACTTAGTGAAACGCTATTTTGCTTCTTGGACTCCCAAGCTATTGGACCACCAGCAAGAAAAACAATATATCCACTATACGACTTGCGGTCAATAATGTTGGAACCCAAATTAAATTGCGGCAATTTCGATAGCGTATGAACAATATCTGGTCTTGATATTACGGCCAAATACATAAGACCACCCATGGTACAAAAGAAGGTAATTTCACTGTCAAAAATGAGTTGTCAATCTAGCTTCACTTTTGATTAAAAAAAAGTTTTCTGTCATTTCCTTTGTTTTCAAAAGATAGCATAGCGTTGCCCAATCACATATATTGAGAAAAGGGTATTTTAGAAAAATAAATTGGGCATTTTCAAAAAAAATTTGTTTGTGTACTGATTTTTGAAGTATATCTCTTTGAAAGTATTTATAGAATTTTTTTCCAAGCCAACACGATTCGAAAAGCTCAAGTAGAGCGAATTGGTTATTAAAGCATAGTTCTGTGCTTTAAATCACCACTTTTAAATTAGTTTTAAAATGAAAATCAGGGTATAAAGAAAAACTATTTTCTAAAACCTGAAGGCTAATTTAAACGGATAAATAGCGGTTAGATTTTCTCGTCGATTTTGGTCAAATTGCGGTGGAACGACAAAAATCGAATAGCAAATTGACCCGTTTAAATCAGCCTTAAAGGTTGAAGAATGGAAATAAAACACAGCTATTTCAGTAACATTTTTTTATTAACAAATTTATATATTCAATTATTTATCAAATTTTTATATGGCGTTCAGGTTGAGCCATAAACTCGAGTTAAAGGGTCATTTTTTTTTGTTTATTTTATCTAAATTTTTTGTTTAAACATCAATTAGTAATTAACAAAAATCGTATGCTGGCCAACGAGTGATCGAAGTGCCAAAAATAAAACGGAGACAAGCGGAAAATTTTGTACATATAAAGTTACATAGTTAAGTTCGAAAGTATAGATAAATTGCAACAGTTTGACAAACAGCTAATTATAATTACAACATAGTTACAAATGTGTACATAAGTAGGTAAACAAACAGACTAAAAATATCATCTTCTGCTTCCTCCACAAATATGGCATTCGTCCTGCAACATTCGCATTTACAATATTAACTAAGATTAATATTAGGATAATGATTAAGATATAAGGTGCTTACCCTTCCAAAAACTCTAAGTATTTTTGCAGGCTGTTTGCCGCTTCCACTCGAATATGCGACTCTTGAACACTAAAACATTTAATAAAAAGTAAATGTAAATGTTCAACCGTCCATTTGGAGTAAAAAAAGGTTACATACCTTCTATTTGTTGGAATTGCGCTCCGGCTTATTCGGATTTGTTTTTTTACGGTACACATTTCATCACTTGCAAAGTGTGACGAACACACATAAGGCACTTTAGGCAAGTCGCATTCGAATGTGTGGATTTGTTGGAAAAGTAAAAAAGTTAATATTTTTGCTCTTACCCAGCCGCCGTTTATTTACACAACTTGGAAAAAGGCAACTCATTTTATTATTATTTATTTTTTTATTAAAATTTATTTGTTTTCAAATTTTTTATTTTTCTTTCAGCAGAAAAAAATTATTTTGAAAAAATCTTTTTAATTGTCAATATATGACAGAAAAAGGTGGATTTTCTCAAGAATAAGTGGTAGCATGAAATGTCAGAACTTTTTACTTGTCAGGTAGTGAGCAACAACAACGAAAATTTGACAGTGAAATTACCTTCTTTTCTACCATGAGACCACCAATTAATGACTGATACGTTTTAACATCATAAATATCCAAACAATTTTCACGATTACATTTTACTAATTCTGTACCATTTGGAAATTGAGTTGAACTTGGCTTACAATCTGCCGTATTCCATGTTTTTAAAAGTTCATTAGTATATTTTTCTGACGAACAGTAATTTTTCCTCTCAATCCATCCCTCTCAATTTCCATTCCAAGGTAAAATGAAATTGGACCACGGTCTACAACCTCAACAAGACATTTTAACGTCTTTATAATTTCATTCATTGTGGATTGATTTGAACATGCTACCATCATGTCACCAACATATAAAGCTACAATAACAATTTAACTGCCTTTCCGCATAACATTAACACAATTATCCGACAAACCTTTTCGAAAGCCAATCTTATAATCTTATAAATAAAAATGAATGTGTGTCTGTGTGTCTGTGTGTCCTTTATAGGCGTCCAAAGTACTCAACCGATTTTTATAAAATTTTCACAGTATATTCTTGGGATCATGAGTTAAAGCATAGGCTATATCAATTTTTGAAAAAGTAGGCGGTGCCACGCCCCCAGGCTATATAAAATTTTAATTCTTCATAACTCTGAACATATTGGGTCTAAATTAATGATTTTTGGATATGTGTGTCCTTTGGTCAAGATTTATGTAATTTTGGAAAAGTGGGCGGTGCCACGCCCACATTTTTTGTGTTTTGTTTGTACTTCAATAATGTCCAAAGTTTTTGATGGATCTCTTTTAAACTTTTCAGATTGGCTCAGAAAATTGTTTTGTACGATTCAGGCTATATCAATTTTTGGAAAAGTAGGCGGTGCCATGCCCCCAGGCTATATAAAACTACAATTCTTCATAACTCTGAACATATTTGGTCTAAGTTAATGATTTTTGGATATGTGTGTCCTTTGGTCAAGATTTATGTAATTTTGGAAAAGTGGGCGGTGGCACGTCCACATTTTTTGTGTTTTGTTTGTACTTCAATAATGTCCAGAGTTTTTCGTGGATCTCTTTTAAACTTTCCAGATTGGTTCAGAAGATTGTTGTGTACGATTTAGGCTATATTAATTTTTTGGAAAAGTGGGCGTGGCGCCCCAGGCTATAAAAATTTTAATCACCATAACTTTGAATATATTTGGTCTAAACTAATGATTTTTGGATATGTGTGTCCCTTGGTCAAGAATTATATAATTTGGGAAAAGTGGGCGGTGCCAAGCCCACATTTTTTGTATTTAGTACTTTGTTTGTACTTCAATAATGTCCAAAGTTTATGGTTGATCTGTTTTAAACTTTTCCAATACGTTAAAATCTTCGTTGGGTACGACATACATAGGCTACATTTGTAAATTTTTTGGAAAAGTGGGCAGTTCCAAAACCACAAGCTAAGTAATATTTCAATTCGTTATATCCCTGAATGTATTTGCTTTGGTGACATTTTAACGTTCTTAAATCTTAATCAAAGCACTTAAATGTTTTTGTTTGTTATTGCCGTTTATACATATCCAGAGTATTATACATAGGTAGATATAGGATATAATTAAATAAATACTAACTATACATCTGCTCAGCAGCGCATAATGGTTTTTGCCATACCCATTGAGTTCAAAAGATCCGTTTTTTGAGTTGGGCATCCAAAAAATTTATTTGTTTATACCAAAGACGTTAAAACCGGAAACATTGTAAATCCTAAAGCACTGCAATAAATGTTAAAAATTAATAGAAAAATATTTGAAAATGAATTTCTAGGGAGGTCATTGGTCAGGCAGAACAACGTCTGCCGGGTCTGCTAGTGCTACATAAAATTTCATTTAACTTCTTATTCCATTCTCTACCTGCCTGTTTTAGCCCGTATAATGATTTTTTTAATTTACAAACTTTATTTTGTTGGTCTTTTTGTGCAAACATTTCTGGCTGATACATATATATTTCTTCATTTAATGTCTATGTCTATATGGTTTACTATTAAATTATATTGTACTGCGATGGCTAACATTAGTCTAATCGTAGAATGTCTTATAGCCGCGTCACAACCAAGTTTCGCATGTACATGCATTTAACGCAAACTTCTGCGTCACAGGAACAGCGGCACAATCATCACGCAAGGTTTTGCATTTGTAAACAGCCAATTTGTTATATTAAGCGCGCACCAAAAGCCAAATGTCAAATGCTTTTTCTTATGCTTTTCATGCATCAAAAGTTGAAAGTTGGCAACTTTTGTATGACAGATGTCGCTAATGATGCGCGATGTGTCGTATTATAACAGGATGGTAGTCAACATGTTGAATTTGAAAACACCCTTGCGCTACTAGCCCCGTTTTATATATTTCAACGCTACCATCGCTCCCCCTCTTTGTTGAAAACACCCATTTTTTACCTATAACATTTTTTTCAACAGGTTTGTCAACTAATTCCCACGTATTATTTTTAATAAGAGAATCATACTCAGCTTTCATAGCTTGCCACCACTTTATTTTGGCTATCTAGTGCCTCCCCCACTGAAAATAGATCAGAAACGATTGAATTTAAAACTTCGCGAGTAGCGCCATCGTCATACGCAACAACTTTTGTTGGCCTACCAACACTCCCAGTTCTATTTATTTTTGGTCTCCCTCTCTTCCTTTGACGTGCAATGTCCATTACCTCATTATCATCAACAACACTAGGCCCGTCCACAATGAACACGACGGCGGCGAACGACAACGACGAAAAACTGAAGCTTGACGATGTTTGCCGTCAAGCATTGGCGACATGATTATAATGAGAGCAGGGGCGACAGGTGCGAATCATCTTCAAAAGTAGCAAAAAATGTTGTAAAAAGTGTGAAAGAGACATATTCTGTAATAATTGGAACTTATTTTACAAGTTATTTACTCTTTCTTTCGTTTTTATTGTCAAAAAAACCAAACGCCACCATCTGCCGCTTGTCAAAATAGAATTAGATTTAATCTGGCGACAGCGGCATCTGTGATTGATTGCCGCTTTATCGCGTCGTGTTCAAAAAATTCCTCCCCATAAGAACACGTGTAAAAATAATTTGACAGATGCCGCTTGTCGTTTGCCGTTTTCATTCTGGTTACCACTACTGTCGTCAGTTTCATTATCAATGCAATTCTCACTAGCATGACTTCCACTGCTGACCGCGCTAGGCAATGCATTGTTCTCAATCTCACTGCGCTTTGGTTGGTTAGCATCAACACTGACAATGCTTGTGCTTTGCTCTTCTGTTCACATATTTTCTTGCGCTACAACAACAGTAGCGCGATTCACTAACTTTTTTAACGTAATTTGTCAACGAAAAATTAACTTAACAATAATTTAAACAATTTTGTGATTCACTAACTGTTTTAACCAGTGTTTGAAAAACTGTAATAACTTGTATCTCATTTGCTTTTGCTTAAACTTACTCTTCTCAACAACAAAACAGTCGCAGACGAAGCAAGAGAAAAACCGATAAGCTACAAACATCAAGGCGCCTTGCTTGTCGCGCCTTTTAAAAATTTTGTTTTTTATTTGCTTTTGATTTTTGTCAGCGCCACAAGTCGAGGCAAAAGCAATTTCGTTGCTTATGCAAGTTGTATGCAGCAGCAGTCGTAAAATTAGAAAAGCAAACTTTTTGCAAGCAAAAGCAATGCTGTTTTGTGCTTGCCTACGACTTCTCACCCATTTCAGTAGAGCATTGAGTGAGCCGAAGTGTCTTGCATCTTTTGATCTTTGGATATAAGTTACTCATCGTTTGCTGCTTAGTATACCTATACATATGTATGTTCATACTATGTACCGTTCTCGGCTTTTTTGTATAAATAAATATGTATGAAATACATACGTTTGTACCTATTAGGGTGATAAAAAAAATGTCGACTAGGTCTTACTCCCTAAAAAGTTAGTAATTGGTGAGCCTTGGAAAAATTAGCGCTGTAATTTAACCCTTAGATGTAGCACTTTTTCCCCCTTTCCCATACATTTTTTATGGGAAAAAATTGTTTTTCTTTTTCAAAGTGTATTTTCTAATAAAATAAATTTTTAATACTTTTTGTAAAAAAACTAAATACATAGTTCAATTTGAAAAAAATAAAATTTTTTCCTATACAAAATGTATGGCAAAGAGCGAAAAAAGCGCGATCTCTAAGGGTTAATTTACAGGGCAAATTTTTTTGCAAGGCTTACTTCCTAACTAATTACTATCTTTTGAGGGGGTAAGACATAAAGAAAACTTTTTATTAATACTCTAGTATAGCTACATATATCAGAGTGGTTTGATTTATGTATCATATACATATTTTATTATATGTTGAAAAAATTAGATTCAAAATAATAAGCAAATTCAGTCTTCAATAAAAAATAAAACTTAATTCTTACATAAAGAGATTTAAAATATTATTCATCCTCAAAAAGCGGTAAGTTTTCTATAGCCGTGTCAAGGAAAACTGAGTTCAATTTTACTAATAAAATATCTTCGAGTGTCTCTTGACTAAGCTGATTACGGTAATCAGTAAGCACCAGCCTAAGTGCAGAAAATGCTCTCTCGATCGTGACCTGAAATGAAAAGACGTTTATTGCTTTACGTACTCAAATCAGGCTTAACATTTTATTAAAAAATAGAAAGTCGTAGTTCTTTATTTAATCATATAATCGTTTAAATGATTTTCCTTGATATCAAACTACTTAGGAAATAATCGGCCAATGTAAACATCCATATGATAATAATGAAATCGTTGTACATATTTACCTGAGTAGGTGGTACTGCAAAACAAACATTAGCTATTGCGAACAACTCGGGGTCGGAGTACTGTTTTCCTTCCCAAAACTTTAACGCATCATCAATCTTTTGAAAAGGGATTTTAAAATGCTCAATTTTTGTATATGTGTCGATCGAACTGTTGAGTTCTACTTGGGCTCCTTGGGATAAATATTGGTACATAAGGTCTTCTTCCTCATCAAAAGAGTAGTCGGCCTGTAGGACAGCTGAAGTTGGTAGCGAGCATATTGATCGAATAGGATTAATTTCCTGAATTCTATCCCAAATCGCCTTCAAATGGCCAGTTGCTTCAACTTTTTGCTGAGCCGTCAAAGTATGTTGAAAGCGAGGGTCTAAAAATAAGCACGAAACTAAAAACTTATTATTAAATAATGTTTTTGTTCGCTTTTCTATTGACTGCAAAATCATTTTTCCCATTTTTTTTACAAGATCGTGACTTGACTCGGCTACAATTTTTTCCGTGCTTATTTTCAATTTTAACCACTGCGCGTAGAAATTTCCATAGTGTAATTGCTCCTCTTGACACCTTGTTATAGTTTTTTGCAGAGGACGAAAAACTGTGCAACAACATTCAATGAAATCCCAAAGCGATGCATCTACTTCGAAGTTTTCATCCTCAGAAATATTTTTACTGGATTCGATGTTATTAAGCACATGCTTAGCTAATAACAAATCTTCCAACATAGCAAATGCGGATCCCCATCTAGTGGGGCAATCTAGCCTGGAAATTTTTAACTTCTTAAACTCGAATATTTCGCGGAAACCATTTGATGTTTTTCTTATATATTTTGTCAGATTGCGACAATTCCAGAGGTGTTTCAATATGTTGGAGGATTTTGCAACGTCAAGAGCCACCAGCTGGGATGTATGTGCTGCACAACGGCACACTTGAATATTTCCAATTGAAACGTTTGGAACTCTTTCTACAAGCTCAATTTTTTTTATGTATTCATCATTAGTGCATAGTTCGTCGTTTTCCTCTTCCTCAGATATAAACGATAATATTTTTGTCGTCTTCAGCATATTGGAACCGTTATCTGAGGTAATCGAGACAACTTGGTTTAAATTTATATTATATCGCTTGAGTACATTTAACACTTCCACAGCAATGTTTTTCGATGTGCTACATCCAGGCCCCTTCAACTCGATCATTCCCAAAATTACAGATTTGATTTTCGCAGCTTGAATTATTTGAGCACTTATGCCAAAAATGTTTCGGGATAGACGTGTAGCACTATCTATTTTCAAGGACAACAATTTGCCCTTTAGTTCATTGGTAATTTCCGACTTTATATTATCAGCTACCAAATTCAATGTTTTTTTACAGTTCGATGCATTCAGAGTAATTTTTTTTCCGTCCCCTACACGTATCGCGTCACAAATGGGATCGATAAAATTTCGTAGGTTTGGGGAATTTAAAATATTGAATGGAATGCGGTCCTCCGTTACCAATCCTACATATGACCTCAGCAGTTCTTTTTTATTCAATTCAATTTTATATTTTTTTTTTCGAATCGTTTTTGTAGCTCCTTTTGACAAAATTGACGATGCCTCTTTACTTTCATTTAAGTAAATTTTGTGCAAGTTACTTAAGTGCGTTTTTAAGTTAGACACTCTGTTATTTTTAAGTTTATTTTTACATGTTTTACACACGGCAAAACCAGTGTCTGTATTATTTTCGAAATACAACCAAATATCACTTTTAGCCGCCATAGAGAACGTAATACCCGCGCCGAACTTAATCAAACTGATTATAAAAATGTAACTTATATCCAAAGATCAAAAGATGCAAGACACTTCGGCTCACTCAATGCTCTACTGAAATGGGTGAGAAGTCGTAGGCAAGCACAAAACAGCATTGCTTTTGCTTGCAAAAAGTTTGCTTTTCTAATTTTACGACTGCTGCTGCATACAACTTGCATAAGCAACGAAATTGCTTTTGCCTCGACTTGTGGCGCTGACAAAAATCAAAAGCAAATAAAAAACAAAATTTTTAAAAGGCGCGACAAGCAAGGCACCTTGATGCTTGTAGCTTATTGCGTTTTGCTTATGCTTTGTCTGCGACTGCTGTAAATCATTAGATTCGTAAGCATTTGCCATAATTCATTTTAAAAACTGATGATAAGCTCAATCAAAAATAATTAACATTTCCCTTACTTTTGCTACTTCGACTCAAGTTTTTTAAACACTGGTTTTAACACAATTTGTCCACGATAAATTAACGTAACAATAATTTTAACTATCTTGCTATTCACTAACTTTTTGTCAACTCTTAAATCGTTAAGTTATCGTAGTCGATTTGTAAATTGATATTTTATCACGTTATCCGTTGGTGTCGTTGAAATATTGGTTAAAATAAAAATAAATTAAAAACACATTTTTTGAGCAAGAAGTATTTATATATGTATGTAAAAGGAAAGTATTTATTTAAAAAAATATATATGTATATTTGTAAAATTTGCAAGCTCGAGACCAGTGTACAATAATAATTAGTTTTAATTATTATATTCGATTTTTGTGGAAAAATTGATATTTGGAGAAAAATTACAAAGCTAATCACAGCGATGGATAGGATTACATGTTTCAAAGTGTCCCCACTTATCATCAGATCCCTTTTCGGACACTGGGATATGAACCCGTGTCTGCACCAAAGCCGCTGTTAGAAATCTAACAACTCAGCTATGATGCCATGTGACGTCACGATGCATTCAACCCCACTTCAATTTTTCCTTCGGTTTTGTTGTTTTAGTCTTGCCAACAGTATACACACATTGCTTAGACTACCTGCCCATATGTATCAATGCGTGTGTTGGGCTTGTTTGTTTGTACATTGTTATTGTACTTAACCCGTGCTATGGTTTAGTGTATTTTGTTTTTGGTTTTAAAAAAAAATATATTATAGAAAAAATGTCTCCCAGTTATTGGTATCGAACTTGCGACGTCTATTTTGTTATCCAGACGCTTGTCAGCTGCGCTACTGCGACACCAACGGCGGCGCTGGCAAATGCTGCACTTAACATTTAAGCAACGTTCTAGTCAAATTCGACTGAGATGCCACATGTCATTATTTTAAACAATTAGCTGCACGTTATTATTAAATCCGAGTTAGTGAATCGCACAATTGTTAAATTAAGCAGTATACTTTAATGTTAAATATCTCTATTGCGAAATTGTTAAAAGTTAGTGAATCGCGCTACAAGTGTAGTTTCATAACCAACGCTATCCGACGTCGACGCTGACGTCTCATTTGATGATTGAGAAACATCCCTACTAGACAGTTGAGCCTTCTATAAGTATGTACTTACAAAAGCATTTTCATTAATGACAAATGCCCTTAATAATGTGTTCAATTTTGTTCAGGCCGTGTGAAGAATTTGAACACTTCCCCTCACGGATCTGATATGATATCTCGTTTTTATACCTAGTAGTGCTTCGCACACAAGGTATATTAACTTCATTCGCCTAACGGTAGTATGTAACGGCATAAACGAATCGAGATAAATATTGACTTATATATATCAAAATGTTCAGGAGGAAAAGGGAAATGGATTGAGCCATGTCCGTCCGTCCGTCTGTAAACACGATAACTTGAGTAAATCTCGAGATATCTCAATGAAATTTGGTATGTAGGTTCCTTTTCACTTATCTCCGAGCGCTATTGAAAATAGGCAAAATCGGTTAAAAGCCACGCCCTCTTTCTATATATATAATATTTTGGAAAATACAAAAAGAGTGATTATTCAGTACATAATACACCTATAAGGATAATATTTGGTGTGCACTTTAACGTTAAGGCAACAAATACATTTTTGAAGAAATTTTTAAAAAGGGGCGTGGCACCGCCCACTTTTGATATAGTCAAATTTGGAAATATTATTAATCATAAATCAAAAACCGCTCAAGATAGCAAACTAAAATTCAGCACACATATATATATTAATACAGGCAATATTTCGAAAAAAAATTAGCGAAATCGGGTTAGGTCCACGCCCAATTTTATACGAAAGATTTTGAAAATGATCATAGATATATTGAATATGCTATAACTTTGCTTAAACTAGCTGTATATAATTTCTATTTCATCTCTGAAGTGTTCGTGGGCAAAGAAAGTCGAAAGCACAAAATTTTTAGAAAATGGGCGTGGCCCCGCCCCTTTATGGGGGATTATTCCACAAAACTTTCCATGCCAAAACTCCGGTAAAAATTGACTTATTGAAACGATATTTAGAGAAAGTGTTCAGCATATAAAGCTTACTCTTTGCTGTAAAAATAAACAAAATCGGAGAACGGACACGCCCACTTTTTGAACACAGTTCTAAAAAATTTCTTCGTAAACTTAAAATCGCGATATTTCAATAATTGTATAAGTTATATAAATAAGATTTTACACACATAATAAGCCTTTTAAGCAAAACTGAACTGTACAAAAATTTTGTGGATTTTGGTGAAGTAGGCGTGGTGCTGCCCACTTTTTAGCATAAAAGCTCGGCTATTTTCAAAAGCGATTGCTTGGAATTTCAAGAATGTATTTCAATGAAATTTTGTGAGAGGGTTCCCAATAGTATGTAGTATACTCCTGCCAAAAATTACGCAAATCGAATAACAAACAAGCAAGATTTACGGGCAAGTAGTTAACACCCTACTGCCTTTTTTTTATTAATTTTTTTTATTTTCATACCTTTATAGGTATTTATATTTTGTTTTTTAGTAATAATTTAATTTACCACTCACAACAGAAGTGTTTTTATCGAAAACAATCAGTTGCCTTTATAACAAATTTTCAGGTATGTATTAAAATAGACCTGAGTAAATTAGGATACCAAAACAGATCACTACTAGGTATTTAATGTTCGGTTACACCCGAACTTAGACTTCCTTACTAGTTACTAATGGTATTGTATTAAATGAAAATATATATCTTCTTTGCTCTAACAAAGCCTCAAACTATTCATTCAAATGCTTACAAATCACTTTGAAAAATCAACCAAACTGCTCAATATTTACATCTTCAACACCTTAGAACTAAAATTCAATGTACTGAATAATAACCTTACAAACTGTTCATTCCTAATGCTCAAAGTACTTAAAAATGGCCTTACAAACTATTCATTCGAACTACTTATATGTATATGGCCTCACAAACTATTCACAGCAAATGCTCAAACCCCTTATATTTTCTCTCCAAACTACTCACATTATCTCTCCAAGCTACTTATAAGAAAGAAGAAGATTCAAATTTTTGTTTTTTCATACATATGACATTTGAAGACATTTTATTTTGAATTTATGAAAAAACTACAAATTGTACTATATTTTATAAAATATTTATATGCTAAATAGCAAAAACTATCTTAAAAATATACATTTGAATATACATTTTACATATTTTCCCTAAACAAATTAACGGCAGCTAAAACTATGGAATGGTGTCCATTGTGGCCGATTCCCTTGAAAAACGAACCTAGATCCGTTCACGCAACTGGAAAGGTTTGTTGGCGGACTGTAGAAGGGTACTATTATTTTTGATTCACAATTGAGCTGATAGCAGCATACAATTCAATTTAATATACATACATACATATGTATATTTTCACCGCACGAATTGTTTTTTCAAATATAAAAAATTTTTATATTTAAATATTTTTTTTTTTTTTCATTTTGACATTCAATTTTGCTGACATCTATCAAATTCTAAAAGTCAATCAAGTAGAAAACATGACATAAAATTATATGTACATCTATGTCCTTCTATCTTAAGCATTTTTAAAAGGAGATAGTTCCGACGATATTATCTCTTTCGTTCATTAGAAATTCCAAAAACAAAATTTATTTTGGAAATGTGAATGTGGTGGAAAATAAGGGGGGATTGCACAAATGCAGGCGCGTATTCAGGGGGGGGGTTTCGGGGGTTCAAACCCCCCCCGAAATTTCCGGAAATTTAAAAATATACGTCTGTACTAGAATAATTACTCTATTCACTTTTAAAACCCCTGTTAAGAAATTAGCATTAATAGCAAAATGAAAACACGAAAGAATAAAATTAAATAATATTTCACACTGAGACAAGTTATTGGTAGTCGCTAATCAAGTATTAGAGCAAGTCTGAGATTTCACGACTAAATTCCTGCAACGGTTCACTCATTTGGGGCTTTAAGAAACTCGCGCAAAATTATCAGACTTGCTCTGCATAAGATCAACTTAGCATCTCATCTACATAGCATGTTAACAACAGCAAGAGTCATTCGAACTCAAGTCTGTTGAAATTCAAATTAACTGCTTTTCGAGTTATGAATACAGCGGGCAGAAATCGTAAAAATGAGTGTCTCTCGTTATTGTAGTCTTCTTCTTCTTTAAATGGCCATCTAACCGCCTGAGCGATTTTGACCGTCCAACATAGCTCGCCAGTCATTTCTTCTTTGCGCCAACTGGCGCCAATTGGAGACCCCACGAGATCGCAGGTCGGTCTCCACTTGGTCCTTCCATCGGAGTGGTGGTCTTCCTCTTCCTCTGCTTCCACCGGCGGGTGCCGATAAGTATACCTTCTGGGCTGGAGCGTCTTCGTTCATTCGCACGACGTGGCCTAGCCAGCGAAGCCGCTGTGTTTTAATGCGCTGTACTATGTCGACGTCTGCGTAAAGCTCATACAACTCATCATTAAATCTTCTTCGGTACTCGCCGTCGCCAACGCGTAGAGGCCCATAAATCTTTCGCAGAACTTTTCTCTCGAATACTCCCAATGCAGCCTCGTCAGATGTTGTTAGTGTCCACGCCTCTGCACCATATAGCAGGACGGGAGCGATGAGTGACTTGTAGAGTGTGATTTTCGTGCGTCGAGAGAGGACTTTACTTTTCAATTGCCTACTCAGTCCAAAGTAGCATTTATTTGCAAGAGCAATTCTTCGTTGGATTTCTAGGCTGGCATTATTGTTGGAGTTTATGCTGGATCCAAGGTAAACGAAGTCCTTCACTATTTCGAACTTTTTGGTGCCAGCAGTGGCGTGGGTGCCAAGGCGCGAATGCGCTGACTCTTTGCTTGATGACAGCATGTACTTCGTTTTGCCTTCGTTCAGTGTCATAATCCCAATTTTTTTACTTGGGACTTTGACACTGTAGACTGGGTGTCATAATCCCAATTGGGTTTTTGACACCTTTGAGCTGAAAAATTAGAAGGACATCACCGTGGCGGTAGCCACGGCTATGGCACACACCCGGAGTTGGAATGGCGTAGCCCAGGGTTATTTTTTGAAGCGCGGCCGAAGGCCGCCTACGCGGAAAGGTGTTCTGCACATAAAAAACGTGGATCGGGCCTCCGTAACAATAATCCGAAGGGGGAAAATCAATATTTTGTTTCTGTGAAAAGTTATTAGTGAAAAACCGAAAATTGGGATTTTGTCTCATTTTTATTTGGGATTATGACACCCAGTCTACAGTGTCAAAGTCCCAAGTAAAAAAATTGGGATTATGACACTGCAGGGGGTGTGTCATAATCCCAATTTTTTTACTTGGGATTTTGCCACTTGGGGCTATGACATGTCACCCCTTGCTATTATTTGAATAACCTACGAAAATAAGTATTCGACCTTTTGGCATAAACTTAGATAAATTATTTTGTTTTTGTAAAGCTACCGCCTCGCATCCAAATGCTTTCAAGTGTGCTACCGATGGTTTATAACCAAACCAACATTCATATGGAGTTTCATCGTGTAGAACTTTTGTGGGAGCCCGATTTCTTAAATAAGTTGCAGTTGTTGTTGTTGTAACGCTACGTAGCCCTGCCTAGGTAGTCAGTCATCAAGCTCTTCTAACGGAAGTCCTAGAAACCTAGCGGCTTCGACAGGGGCGGACCAGAGGGATATGGGTGTTAGAAGAGTAGGCTCAGCTGAGCAGACGAAAAGGTGGTTAGTAGTATGGGGGGACAAGCCGCATGCCGGACAAACATTAGGCAAGTCGGGGTTCAGTCTGGATAGGTAAGAGTTTAACCTATTACATAAGTTTCGATATTTAAAACTTAAACAGAAACGGGGATAGGACACCACCCTGTGGCACCCCTTGTTTAACTATTCTGGGTTTTGAACTCAACCGACGATTGACGACCACTCAAATAGTTGCCAGTCCAACGTTTAAGACAGGGAGGAAGGGACGAATCTTCAAGGTCTTTCAAGGTGCCATGACAAAATCCCAAGTAAAAAAATTGGGATTATGACACACTCCCTGCAGTGTCATAATCCCAATTTTTTTACTTGGGAATATGACGCTGCAGTGGAGTGTCATACTCCCAATTGGGTTTTTGACACCTTTGAGCTGAAAAATTAGAAGGGCATCACCGTGGCGGTAGCCACGGCTATGGCACACACCCGGAGTTGGAATGGCGTAGCCCAGGGTTATTTTTTGAAGCGCGGCCGAAGGCCGCCTACGCGGAAAGGTGTTCTGCACACAAAAAACGTGGATCGGGCCTCCGTAAAAATAATCCGAAGGGGGAAAATCAATATTTTGTTTCTGTGAAAAGTTATTAGTGAAAAACCGAAAATTGGGATTTTGTCTCATTTTTATTTGGGATTATGACACCCAGTCTACAGTGTCAAAGTCCCAAGTAAAAAAATTGGGATTATGACACTGGAAGAGAGTGTCATAATCCCAATTTTTTTACTTGGGATTTTGCCACTTGGGGCTATGACATGTCACCGTCTTTCAATAGTTTCGCATGGTTGACCGTGTCAAAAGCTTTGGCCAAGTCAAGCGCAACTAACACTGTTCTGTGGTTTGGACGCTTTTGGTTTAGTCCGTCACCTATCTGAGTGGTTATGGCTATCAGCGCGGTGGTGGTGCTGTGATTTTTGCGAAATCCATGCTGATGTTCGGCGAGCCGCAGGTTTGCGGTGAAGTACGGCAACAAGATGGATTCCAACACTTTCACTACTGGCGAGAAGAGAGATATCGGGCGATATGACTCCCCTACGGCAGCTGGCTTGCCAGGCTTTAGTAGTGGGACCACCTTTGCTTGTCTCCATCTTTCAGGAATAACAAAGGTGGAAAGGGAAAGGTTGAAAATTTGTGTAAGGTATCTTAGGCCTTCGTCGCCGAGGTGTTTCAGCATCAGCATGGAAATGCCATCGGGGCCGATATATTTTGTGTTCTTAGATCTCCGAATAGCCTCATGAACTTCCGTTGTGGAGATGGCAATGGGCGCATCGCTGTTTTTGGGTTTGTGCGCTTCCCTGGTGGCTCGGCGAATATCTTTGTTCAACGTAGGATGCATTACAAATTGTCGGCAGAAGGCGCTCGCGCATCTTTTTGGCTTCGACTGAACCTTATCACCGAAGGCGATGGATATTTTGTCGTTAGGTTTAGTCGGGTTGGACAAAGATTTCACCGTCGACCATAATTTGCCAACTCCAGCCGAGAGGTTGCAAGACCTTAGGTGCTCTTCCCACTTAGTTTGTGTTTATCTACTAAGCGTCTGATTTCCGCATTAAGATCCTTTATTTGAGGATCCGTAGGGTCGAGGCGTCTAATATGGTCACGTTCATTTACCAGGGCCGCTGCCTCTGCGGGGAAGAATGGACGTACTTGTGGGGGCATCCCCATTAACCGTGCAGAACGTCGAATCGTCTATTTGGTCAGCCAGCTCCTGCCCCCTACCATCGGCCTGTAAGCAGGAGTGCCACAGGTCGTGGTGTGCGTTGAAGTCACCAAGGATAACACGGTTCTCACCCCTGAGTAACGCACGAATGTCGGGGTGATAATCCCTGGGACAGCAGGTGACAGGAGGTATATATACGTTTATGATTTCCAAGTCGACATCGCCTGACCGGACAACCATACCTTGACGTTCTAAGGTGGTGTCCCTCGGGTCGATGTCAGGCTCAAATAGACGATACTGCACAGTTTGATGCGTGATGAATGCAAGACCACCCCCGAGCCCTCTCGCACGATCACAACGGTGTACATTGTACCCGTTGCAGGTCTGAAGAGTTGACCTTCCACCGAGCTTTGTCTCCTGAATAGCAGCGATTTTGATTTTGTGTCGCTTCATGAGGTTTGTAATCTCAGCTATTTTGCGGTTAGGCCGTTGCAATTAAATTGCAGGATTGCGAAGTGCGAAGGGGGAGTAGAGTTGATGCTGGGGGTCAGGGACTGATGCGCATGCCTAGGTGGTAGTAGGCTGGATCGCGCACTACGACGCATTCTTGAAGTCGAGGGATCGCGTTACCAGAAGGTAGAGGCGATTCAGATTACGTTGGAGGTTGCGTAGCTCGACAGCGTGGCGCAACGTACGTATCAGTCCATAAGTTCCTGTTTGCGAGTCCAGAGCATATAAGCAGATGACACAGGCCAAGGCAGTTATTGCACTTGACCGATGCCAAAGGCGTGTATAATCTTAACCGACAAACAGTGCACGTAGTATTAGGGACCAGGAGCTTATGGTTGTGACTTACACTCGTGCTAATGCTGGAAGAAGAAGGGCTGACTGAGGGGGCGGGAGATAGCGGACGCTCAGCATTGCTCAAATCCACTTGGGAAGTGCTACGTAGGGAGTAGCTGTGAGCTGCTGTGTGAGATGTTGACGCCTGGGGGCGTGAGCGACCGCTAGGAAAGTCTACTTGCTGAGGTGCATTTGTAATGCTAGTCGTGGAGACTGAGGTGACAGAGTCAGACATATGTGGCGGAGCGATACTTGATCGACGACGGCCACGGGACGTCGTAGGACGTGAACAGCAAGGGGCCACAAAGGTTCTATAAAAACTATCGGGCCTATGAGTAGAGGGATTTAGTCCGGAGCAACTTGTTAGGTGCAACCATCTATTGCAATTGGAGCATTGCACTGAATGTGAGCGTTTCACATAAATTTTCTTCCAGCATATACAGCAGATCCATTCTCTTGGTCCCGGGTTGGATTCAATACCAGCCCGGATCAGGAGAGTCTTGAGCAGTCCCGCTGCAAGGAGCTGCTCGGATCATGACATTATTGGGGGGAGGATAACTGACGGTTTAGGCATGGGGGTAACGAAATAACAGCCCTTGGTCGGGGAAACCCCGAGTCATTCCGGTACGTAGAACCGGCTGTCGTGGGAATGTAGAACCGGCTGTCGTGGGAATGAATAAGTTGCAGTGTTTACTGCCTCTGCCCACAAACTCTTAGGCCCGCTTTCATAAAAGCCGGTTAAATTATTCCTAATCGGCGATTCCTTAATCGCTGATTTTCTGAATCGACAATTTGGTTTTCATCAAAGCCTGATTAAGTTATCACTGATTAGACCCATCATTGTGAATAAATCAGCAAAAAATTGCATTGTGAATAGGCAAAACAGCTGTTTTTCGTTTTGTTTACGTTTTCACAGAAACTAAATTGGCGGAATTAATTTTATAGAAAACTGTCCAATGCCTAATATTTATCGGATTTTGCTGAGGTTGGTGCCAAAAGACGCGTCTAGACCCCGGCATAAACAATCCGAATGCGGAAAAAAAAGTTATCGCCAAAAATTAGCCCTAAATTGGTCCAAAATGGGGGATCTGTCCCATGGTATTTATGTGCAAAACATCCATATCAGCAATATTTAATGCAAGTTAGGCATTGAACTGTCTTCTAGAACGGCACCAACAAAACAGCACAAAGTTTCCAAATTAAAATTGTTTTTGTGGGAATATAAACAAATGTTAATTGTGTCCACAGCTGATAAATGCAAATTTTTGCTTGATCGGCCATCCATCGCCGGTAAAGTTTATCAGCCGTTAACCGGTCGATTTGTGCTAATCAGTCTTGGTGAAAACGGATTTTAGACAAATCAGGATTAAATTCGGATTAAGCACTAACCGGCTTTTATGAAAGCGGGCCTTAGGCAATTTTGACTCTTCTAACATACAACAACTCATTTCGACCAACTTTCTATTAGCCCTTTCAGCAATCCCATTTTGCTGGGGTGTATATGCTACAGTCGTTTGGTGGACTATTCCATTCTGTTTCAAAAAAGAGTTAAATTCTAAGCTTGGGTACTCTCTACCATTATCTCTACCCAAAATTTTAATTTTACAGCCTGTCTCATTTTCTGCTTTCAATTTAAATTCTTTAAATACTGCAAAAGCGTCTGATTTTTTCTTCAAAAAATATGTTGAAATATACCTAGAAAAATCGTCAATGAACGTAATAAAATACACTGATCTACATCCGTATGGATTATCTCTAATCTACTTTTACTAAGTACTGTGCGATATGAGCAAAAGGGTTTACAAGAAATTTTACACAAAGCGCATATTACACAAGAAAAATCGTTTGGCATTTTTACATTTATACCTGGGAGTTTCCATTGTAACGGGCGCGACACTTTTGTGCATAGTTCTTTAATTTTGAAGAAAACTATTAAAGTAATCATTGAAATAATATACGCTTAAAATGCTGTTAGAAGTAAGAAATTAACTCATATGAACTAAATTTTAGAAATAAATCAGTACCAACCACAAAATGCCAAAGAAGAGCGTAACGGGCGCGACGTTATAAAATTTATAAATTGCGTGTAATCCACTTTCACACGAAGCAGTGTAAAATTTTTGTATTCAACTGACTAAAAATGCCTTGGCATATTTAAATCAAGAATGTTTCCTATTATTTCCGCATTCGAAGAAAAAACACTTCTTAATCCATTTAGATTTATTAACATTTTAAAGTGTAATGGGCGCGACACCTCGTTGTAACGGGTGCGACATGTCTATTTTTTTTTTTAACATATTTCAACTATTTATTATATTTTTTCATTACGATAGTTCAATTTCAAGCCAAAACAGGAAAATATATCTATGTTTAAACAAGTTAACACGTTAAAAGTAAGTACATGGGGAGCATTCCATGAAAAAGTGGAACTCTGAACAGTTTTGCAAATATGCATTTTTTATATATTATTGCACGTACATAATAAAATAAATAAAATAATTTACAAAAGTTGTAGTGAGTATGTCTAATTTTTTGTAAATACCGTTATTTATTGAGAGTAACAACAATTCGGATTTTTTCAGTAGTCTTTACACAACTTTTTGCGGGGTCGCTGCCGCTATTGTTTATCAGATAGAAACTAGATTTCTGTTCTTAGTTATAGTGTATGGTCCGCTGTATTTAACTGCATACAAATTTTTTTCGTTAAATGTTTTTTTGATAACAAATTAATCATAACGGAAAGGTAAGTTTCGATGTCCCATACGTGACGCTTAATTCCTTTTTCTATTAATAATTGTAAAACAAGTCGACTATACAAATTGAATTTTTCTGTTAATAGCTAACTTTTAGCGGTCTAAAAACTGGTGAAACAATTTTGTTTGAAATCGCTTTGCTTACGATATATTCTTAGTGATAATAAAGTGTCTGTACGTGACGCCGAAGAATAAGTTATCTGACATCTTCAACTTTTACTGGCGTTTGTAATAAACAAAGCCCTTTTTTGTACTGCAAATCTCAATAACGCAAAAATGAGTGACCAGCAACCATCAACGAGTGCCAGCCGCATGCGAAAATTTCGAGAAAAGCAAAAAGAGAAAGATCCAAACTTTACCGCTAATGAGACTAAAAGATTGCGTGAGCTTCGTAAACGAAAAGCAGAAAATCTTTCTGAAGGTGAGTTAAAAGCAATTTTACTTAAGGAAAGGGATAAGAAGAGATTGCAAAGGGCACAAAAGCGGGTTGAACTTAAAAATCCAACTGATTCTCCTGTAAGTACTGAATCTCCGTACAAGTCGAAACAGACTTTATCTAAAGCTGTTCAAAAGGCTCTAAAAGCACTGCCTCAATCACCAAGAAAGAAAAAAGCGGTTGTTATAGAACTAGCGCGTAAAATTAACATTGCTCTAGCAGAAAGCCCAAACATTAGCACATCAGGTGACGATACACGTTATGACGATGTGAAAGCATTTTACTATCGTCCGGATATTGTGTATACCTGCCCAGGCGCAAATGATTTCATCGTTGTTTGGGAAAACGGCATTAAGAAGAAGTGTCAAAAGCATTATTTGACTTTGTACCTGCGAGAAGCCTTTTGCATTTTTAAAGAATTTTTTCCTAATATCGAAATTGGATTTTCAAAATTTTGTAGTCTAAGACCGAAAAACGTTTTGCTAATGAAAGACACACTTTCAGACCAGTGCAAATGTTTAGCTCATGAAAATTTTATGTTCAAATTGAAAGGTTTGAAACAAAATTATTGTAACGACTGGTGGACTATGATTTTATGTGATCCTTCTTTGGATTCGAATTGCTGGAAAAATGAATGTGATACTTGTTCTGATGGCAAAAAAATATTAATTTCTATGGATTTAAGTACAATCTGTGTATGGAAAGAATGGGAAAAAAACTCAGAAAATAAACTACGTTTAGTAAACCACGAAACAAGTTCAGGTGAACTTAAAGAAAAATTGATTGATTCTATCCAGTGAATTTCAAAAAGACCAACGCAATGAAAATGTTCGAATCCTTCAAGTTGATTTTGCGATGTCTTTTGGCTGTGAATACCAGAATGAAGTTCAAAGCGCACTCTGGTCACGAACAAGTGTTCTTTTATTTACTGCTGCAAGTTTTTACAAAGGCAATTGCTAAACATATCCTATATGCTCAGATGCAAATTCGAAAGACAAGGATACAGTTTTTGTTTTCATCAATAAGTTGTTTGACTTGATGCATAAAGAAAATGAAGACTTGCGGAGAACTGCGGAGAAAGTTGTGGAGTGCAGAAAACATTGCCTTTCCCAAGACAAAACTGTATTTACTTATTGATTTTTACATATACTATAGTTTTAAGTTGAACTATGTCCCGTACGTGACGCGACTTGTCGGTACGTGACAAATATAAAAAAATGTTTTTGAGATATAAATATGTGTTTTAATTAATTTTTTTTTTTCGCGGTAGCAAGCTTGATTCTTAGTTATAATTTCCTTCGAAGACACTTTTTATGCACCTGTAATATATTCGCTGAAATCTGAATAAAACTACAACGATTTCGAATGTTGGTTGACTTGATGTGTCCCGTACGTGACGTGGGTTGTTTGCATTTTTCTTCAGTATTTCATGACTTTTTTTTAAATGTTTCTTCGCACTATTAAAGACTATTATATAATCTATTAAATTAGAGAAAAAAAGTATATATCTGATAAAACCATTAAGTGCTATGTGTAATATAAACTGTAAAATTAGTTGAACTTGTCTGTACCTAACAGTGGAATGCACCATGGGTATGTTATTTATAAACGATCTTTCCTGACGCTAGCTTTAAGGTTTGGTTAAAGTAGCCAAATATAAATCATAATTCTAATTAAATATTTATGCTGATAGCATTATGCATGATCAAATAATTAATTCTATTGTTTAGAAAAAAAAATTTATAAAAAATTAATAATTAAAGAACAATTTCTATAAAATTATTTTCTTAGGAAAAATTTCTTAAGCGTAGATTTTGCTGTCTTACCAGCAAACAGACAGCCGTCAGATTCTTCATCCTTAATGACGAAGTGCTTCTCTTGCAAATTTTTTATAGGAGCAATGTGGGCCCATATCTGATCTAAAAATACTTTCTCAGCCGCGATGTCTTCCATCGAATGGTAGAGAATTTTTATACCGTTGAAGTTTTCTCTTGAAGAAACTAAAAACACTCTATGACGCATACGCATATATTTTGTGGAGTTTCTCTTATTGGACGGACAAAACTTGGTCTCAAGGCAAAAAATAAAAAAAGTTATTAAAAATGTAACGGGCGCGACACGTACTAAAAAATTCATACAGAGAAAACGGGTTAACAAATTTGTTTGAAATTTTCGCAATATAATCCTTAGCAGTTACTTGTTACGTAAGCAAAGATTTATTCATGTAAAGTTACTAATCCTGTTACCACAAACTAAATCCTTTTTTTTTGTAACGGGCGCGACACCAATTTTGCTTAAATTTAAATAATTACTGTGATTTATACTTAGTTCGCAGAATCTTGAAGGTCAAGCCCAAGTGAAGAAAAAATATGAAAAATTTCACGCAGCTCAAATAAATATCCGTCAAAAATCGAAAACTTTGAAGAAAATACTATGCAACTATGATCACGATTTTAAAGTTTTTTAATATCATAGTGTTGTGAACTTTGCCAGGCGTTCACACCTCCATCACGATATCAAAATATAAAAAAATGGTATATAACAATAGAGTAGACATGTGTGAACACAAATATCAGACTTCGGACTGGAAGCAATGCAATTTATATCTAGGCTCAATGGGGTCTGATTTCGTGGAAACTCCCACCTCTAACCATTTCTTTATTAGACAATGTACATAAGTAACGCATATTCAAGTAACCATACCTACGGTGCCATAAATCAAATTAATTTGTATTGGCGCAATTCATGTACGCAAATTCTTTTTAAAAAAATTTAAAACAAATATACCAAAGCTGTTTTCAGCTACAAAAATTAAATTACCGCGTTTCGTATACGCAAAAGCTTTATTTTCAGTGAATTTTACTGAGTTTCCATTTCTAATAATTTTACCGACCCACAAAAAATTCGATTTTAACTCGGGCACAAAAATTACGTCTGTTAGTGGAATGTCAGCTTGAGCTGATTTTATTTTTACATTACCTATACCTTTTGATGTCACACATTCACCGGATGCTAATGTCACCTGCTGTGTGTACTCTTTGAGTGTCGAAAACTCAACTTTGTTGTTGCAAATATGCGACGATGCTCCACTGTCGAGAATCCATTGATTGCTGCCATCTTCAAAACCGCTGTCGTAGGAACCAAACACTACGTCCGAATTTGATGTAGTCTTGCAATCCGCTCGTACATGAGCTCTCTTGCCACAACCATAACATTTTATGTTTTGTTTCTTATTGTTCCACTGCTTTCGCTTGAATTGCCGCTTACCCTTCGTGCCGTCTACTCCGTACACAACTTGCTTGTCCGCATTGACCTTTCCTTTTCGTCTTTCTTCTTCGAAAATTTTCATTTTGAGGCTTTCAACTTTTGGTAAATCGTCCCGACTTTCAATAGCTACCACAAAATGTTCCATGTCGTCAGGTATACTACCAAGTAACATTATACTCAGTCGATTATACGTCGATTTCCTTTAAATTTTCTACTATTGAGCAAAAGTAATTCACTTGGCTGATATAACGTACGCTGCGTTCAAATTGAAAACGAACCAGCTTTTTAAACAAATTAACTTTTCGAACAGGACCTCGCGCTCTATAAGTGTCGGACAACTTAATCCACGCACCTCTTGCTGACGCACAATTTTTTATTAACAACAATTCAGATGGCTTCACACAAAGTGTTATTGTTGCTAATGCCTTACGATCGGCTGTTGTCCACGCTGCCTTTTGATCTGCTGTTGCCGTGCTGCTACATAGATTTTCATTGACGTGGCAATAGTCCAGTGCCACCAGTAACCTCTTCATTTAGACCGACCAAACTGCATAGTTTTCGCCATTTAATTTGTCAATTTTGGATAACGCGCTCGCCATTTTATCGACACACGATATATAAATTTTCAAACTTTTTTTATATAAACTTTTTAATTTATTTATTTTTTATATTATTTTTTATCGACCAACGATATTTACACTAAATTGAACGAATCAATTCATATAAATTAAACCGCGACGTTTATCATACAATGGAGCTGTACTCTGGGCCCATAACCAATATTAGCAGAGTCTAGTCCGAAGGAATGAAAGCGAGTTTAATGGTTAAAGCGAGTTTAATGTAATAATCATAAGAAATAACAAGGTATACATAGCTAGTCAACCTTAACTAAAAAGTGGCGTGATACAGTGGTACACGTCCAATGAGAGTATTGGAAGTAGAACAGTTATGTACTTGAGTTGCAATACAGGGTCTTTAATAGGTACATATGTTCTAACAATTCCAAAATAAATACGAAATTCAATACTATATACACCTTCCGGTATTTTTCAAATATTTTACAAGTGAAAAACTCAATATTTACCACAATGCTTGAAAATTTAAACTATGTTCATGGCGAAATAAGAAAGGTGCTCGCACGGCGAATTCGGAAAAAATCTCGTGTGTTTGCTTTTGTTGTTGAATGTTTTATGGTTGTCAAAAGATTGTCATATCCCATCAGTTTGTTTACAAATAAATAGGAAAAAAAAACCTTAAAACGCTTTCGGCTCGGAAAAGATTTAATAATATGCGAAAAATTGCCATTACACAGAACTTTATGGTGAGTTAGCATGTAAATTACAGTTACTAAAATTCCTGACTTAATAAAAATTGAAATTCGTAGGTGTATGTGGTTTACAGGACAATGCACAATAATTCAGATTAAAGTTATTAATTCCGTGCAATATGTCGCAAGAGACTTCACCGGCCTTGCATTTAAACCATTCACG
>OX608081.1:47667848-47741086 GCA_951509765.1 Sphenella marginata | reverse complement strand
ATCATGAGTTAAAGCATAGGCTATATCAATTTTTGAAAAAGTAGGCGGTGCCACGCCCCCAGGCTATATAAAATTTTAATTCGTCATAACTCTGAACATATTGGGTCTAAATTAATGATTTTTGGATATGTGTGTCCTTTGGTCAAGATTTATGTAATTTTGGAAAAGTGGGCGGTGCCACGCCCACATTTTTTGTGTTTTGTTTGTACTTCAATAATGTCCAAAGTTTTTGGTGGATCTCTTTTAAACTTTTCAGATTGGCTCAGAAAATTGTTTTGTACGATTCAGGCTATATCAATTTTTGTAAAAGTAGGCGGTGCCATGCCCCCAGGCTATATAAAACTACAATTCTTCATAACTCTGAACATATTTGGTCTAAGTTAATGATTTTTGGATATGTGTGTCCTTTGGTCAAGATTTATGTAATTTTGGAAAAGTGGGCGGTGGCACGTCCACATTTTTTGTGTTTTGTTTGTACTTCAATAATGTCCAGAGTTTTTCGTGGATCTCTTTTAAACTTTCCAGATTGGTTCAGAAGATTGTTGTGTACGATTTAGGCTATATTAATTTTTGGAAAAGTGGGCGGTGCCACGCCCCAGGCTATACAAATTTTAATCACCATAACTTTGAATATATTTGGTCTAAACTAATGATTTTTGGATATGTGTGTCCCTTGGTCAAGAATTATATAATTTGGGAAAAGTGGGCGGTGCCAAGCCCACATTTTTTGTATTTAGTACTTTGTTTGTACTTCAATAATGTCCAAAGTTTATGGTTGATCTGTTTTAAACTTTTCCAATACGTTAAAATCTTCGTTGGGTACGACATACATAGGTTACATTTGTAAATTTTTTGGAAAAGTGGGCAGTTCCAAAACCACAAGCTAAGTAATATTTCAATTCGTTATATCCCTGAATGTATTTGTTCTTAAATCTTAATCAAAGCACTTAAATGTTTTTGTTTGTTATTGCCGTTTATACATATCCAGAGTATTATAGGTAGATATAGGATATAATTAAATAAATACTAACTATACATCTGCTCAGCAGCGCATAATGGTTTTTGCCATACCCATTGAGTTCAAAAGATCCGTTTTTTGAGTTGGGCATCCAAAAAATTTATTTGTTTATACCAAAGACGTTAAAACCGGAAACATTGTAAATCCTAAAGCACTGCAATAAATGTTAAAAATTAATAGAAAAATATTTGAAAATGAATTTCTAGGGAGGTCATTGGTCAGGCAGAACAACGTCTGCCGGGTCTGCTAGTGCTACATAAAATTTCATTTAACTTCTTATTCCATTCTCTACCTGCCTGTTTTAGCCCGTATAATGATTTTTTTAATTTACAAACTTTATTTTGTTGGTCTTTTTGTGCAAACATTTCTGGCTGATACATATATATTTCTTCATTTAATGTCTATGTCTATATGGTTTACTATTAAATTATATTGTACTGCGATGGCTAACATTAGTCTAATCGTAGAATGTCTTATGGCCGCGTCACAACCAAGTTTCGCATGTACATGCATTTAACGCAAACTTATGCGTCACAGGAACAGCGGCACAATCATCACGCAAGGTTTTGCATTTGTAAACACCCAATTTGTTATATTAAGCGCGCACCAAAAGCCAAATGTCAAATGCTTTTTCTTATGCTTTTCATGCATCAAAAGTTGAAAGTTGGCAACTTTTGTATGACAGATGTCGCTAATGATGCGCGATGTGTCGTATTACAACAGGAGCATACTTTTCATGGTAGTCAACATGTTGAATTTGAAAACACCCTTGCGCTACTAGCCCCGTTTTATATATTTCAACGCTACCATCGCTCCCCCTCTTTGTTGAAAACACCCATTTTTTACCTATAACATTTTTTTCAACAGGTTTGTCAACTAATTCCCACGTATTATTTTTAATAAGAGAATCATACTCAGCTTTCATAGCTTGCCACCACTTTATTTTGGCTATCTAGTGCCTCCCCCACTGAAAATAGATCAGAAACGATTGAATTTAAAACTTCGCGAGTAGCGCCATCGTCATACGCAACAACTTTTGTTGGCCTACCAACACTCCCAGTTCTATTTATTTTTGGTCTCCCTCTCTTCCTTTAACGTGCAATGTCCATTACCTCATTATCATCAACAACACTAGGCCCGTCCACAATGAACACGACGGCGGCGAACGACAACGACGAAAAACTGAAGCTTGACGATGTTTGCCGTCAAGCATTGGTGGCATGATTATAATGAGAGAAGGGGCGACAGGTGCGAATCATCTTCAAACGTAGCAAAAAATGTTGTAAAAAGTGTGAAAGAGACATATTCTGTAATAATTGGAACTTATTTTACAAGTTATTTACTCTTTCTTTAGTTTTTATTGTCAAAAAAACCAAACGCCACTATCTGCCGCTTGTCAAAATAGAATTAGATTTAATCTGGCGACAGCGGCATCTGTGATTGATTGCCGCTTTATCGCGTCGTGTTCAAAAAATTCCTCCCCATAAGAACACGTGTAAAAATAATTTGACAGATGCCGCTTGTCGTTTGCCGTTTTCATTCTGGTTACCACTACTCTCGTCAGTTTCATTATCAATGCAATTCTCACTAGCATGACTTCCACTGCTGACCGCGCTAGGCAATGCATTGTTCTCAATCTCACTGCGCTTTGGTTGGTTAGCATCAACACTGACAATGCTTGTGCTTTGTTCTTCTGTTCACATATTTTCTTGCGCTACAACAACAGTAGCGCGATTCACTAACTTTTTTAACGTAATTTGTCAACGAAAAATTAACTTAACAATAATTTAAACAATTTTGTGATTCACTAACTGTTTTAACACAATTTGTCCACGATAAATTAACGTAACAATAATTTTAACTATCTTGCTATTCACTAACTTTTTGTCAACTCTTAAATCGTTATGTTATCGTAGTCGATTTGTAAATTGATATTTTATCACGTTATCCGTTGGTGTCGTTGAAATATTGGTTAAAATAAAAATAAATTAAAAACACATTTTTTGAGCAAGAAGTATTTATATATGTATGTAAAAGGAAAGTATTTATTTAAAAAAATATATATATTTGTAAAATTTGCAAGCTCGAGACCAGTGTACAATAATAATTAGTTTTAATTATTATATTCGATTTTTGTGGAAAAATTGATATTTGGAGAAAAATTACAAAGCTAATCACAGCGATGGATAGGATTACATGTTTCAAAGTGTCCCCACTTATCATCAGATCCCTTTTCGGACACTGGGATATGAACCCGTGTCTGCACCAAAGCCGCTGTTAGAAATCTAACAACTCAGCTATGATGCCATGTCAATTTTTCCTTCGGTTTTGTTGTTTTAGTCTTGCCAACAGTATACACACATTGCTTAGACTACCTGCCCATATGTATCAATGCGTGTGTTGGGCTTGTTTGTTTGTACATTGTTATTGTACTTAACCCGTGCTATGGTTTAGTGTATTTTGTTTTTGGTTTTAAAAAAAAATATATTATAGAAAAAATGTCTCCCAGTTATTGGTATCGAACTTGCGACGTCTATTTTGTTATCCAGACGCTTGTCAGCTGCGCTACTGCGACACCAACGGCGGCGCTGGCAAATGCAACCTTCTAGTCAAATTCGACTGAGATGCCACATGTCATTATTTTAAACAATTAGCTGCACGTTATTGTTAAATCCGAGTTAGTGAATCGCACAATTGTTAAATTAAGCAGTATACTTTAATGTTAAATATCTCTATTGCGAAATTGTTAAAAGTTAGTGAATCGCGCTACAAGGTATATTAACTTCATTCGCCTAACGGTAATATGTAACGGCATAAATGAATCGAGATAAATATTGACTTATGTATATCAAAATGTTCAGGAGGAAAAGAGATATTGATTGAGCCATGTCCGTCCGTCCGTCCGTCCGTCCGTCTGTAAACACGATAACTTGAGTAAATCTTGAGATATCTCAATGAAATTTGGTATGTAGGTTCCTTTTCACTTATCTCCGAGCGCTATTGAAAATAGGCAAAATCGGTTAAAAGCCACGCCCTCTTTCTATATATATAATATTTTGGAAAATACAAAAAGAGTGATTATTCAGTACATAATACACCTATAAGGATAATATTTGGTGTGCACTTTAGCGTTAAGGCAACAAATACATTTTTGAAGAAATTTTTAAAATGGGCGTGGCACCGCCCACATTTGATATAGTCAAATTTGGAAATATTATTAATCATAAATCAAAAACCGCTCAAGATAGCAAAATAAAATTCAGCACACATATATATATTAATACAGGCAATATTTCGAAAAAAAATTAGCGAAATCGGGTTAGGTCCACGCCCAATTTTATACGAAAGATTTTGAAAAGGATCATAGATATATTGAATATGCTATAACTTTGCTTAAACTAGCTGTATATAATTTCTATTTCACCTCTGAAGTGTTCGTGGGCAAAGAAAGTCGAAAGCACAAAATTTTTAGAAAATGGGCGTGGCCCCGCCCCTTTATGGGGGATTATTCCACAAAACTTTCCATGCCAAAACTCCGGTAAAAATTGACTTATTGAAACGACATTTAGAGAAAGTGTTCAGCATATAAAGCTTACTCTTTGCTGTAAAAATAAACAAAATCGGAGAACGGACACGCCCACTTTTTGAACACAGTTCTAAAAAATTTCTTCGTAAACTTAAAATCGCGATATTTCAATAATTGTATAAGTTATATAAATAAGATTTTACACACATAATAAGCCTTTTAAGCAAAACTGAACTGTACAAAAATTTTGTGGATTTTGGTGAAGTAGGCGTGGCGCCGCCCACTTTTTAGCATAAAAGCTCTGCTATTTTCAAAAGCGATTGCTTGGAATTTCAAGAATGTATTTCAATGAAATTTTGTGAGAGGGTACCCAATAGTATGTAGTATACTCCTGCCAAAAATTACGCAAATCGAATAACAAACAAGCAAGATTTACGGGCAAGTAGTTAACACCCTACTGCCTTTTTTTTATTAATTTTTTTATTTTCATACCTTTCATGAACATGAGGAAAGGTATTTATATTTTGTTTTTTGTAATAATTTAATTTACCACTCACAACAGAAGTGTTTTTATCGAAAACAATCAGTTGCCTTTATAACAAATTTTCAGGTATGTATTAAAATAGACCTGAGTAAATTAGGATACCAAAACAGATCAATACTAGGTATTTAATGTTCGGTTACACCCGAACTTAGACTTCCTTACTAGTTACTAATGGTATTGTATTAAATGAAAATATATATCTTCTTTGCTCTAACAAAGCCTCAAACTATTCATTCAAATGCTTACAAATCACTTTGAAAAATCAACCAAACTGCTCAATATTTACATCTTCAACACCTTAGAACTAAAATTCAATGTACTGAATAATAACCTTACAAACTGTTCATTCCTAATGCTCAAAGTACTTAAAAATGGCCTTACAAACTATTCATTCGAACTACTTATATATGGCCTCACAAACTATTCACAGCAAATGCTCAAACCCCTTATATTTTCTCTCCAAACTACTCACATTATCTCTCCAAGCTACTTATAAGAAAGAAGAAGATTCAAATTTTTGTTTTTTCATACATATGACACTTGAAGACATTTTATTTTGAATTTATGAAAAAACTACAAATTGTACTATATTTTATAAAATATTTATATGCTAAATAGCAAAAACTATCTTAAAAATATACATTTGAATATACATTTTACATATTTTCCCTAAACAAATTCCCGGCAGCTAAGACTATGGAATGGTGTCCATTGTGGCCGATTCCCTTGAAAAACGAACCTAGATCCGTTCACGCAACTGGAAAGGTTTGTTGGCGGACTGTAGAAGGGTACTATTATTTTTGATTCACAATTCAGCTGATAGCAGCATACAATTCAATTTAATATACATACATACATATGTATATTTTCACCGCACGAATTGTTTTTTCAAATATAAAAAATTTTTATATTTAAATTTTTTTTTTTTTCATTTTGACATTCAATTTTGCTGACATCTATCAAATTCTAAAAGTCAATCAAGTAGAAAACATGACATAAAATTATATGTACATCTATGTCCTTCTATCTTAAGCATTTTTAAAAGGAGATAGTTCCGACGATATTATCTCTTTCGTGCATTAGAAATTCCAAAAACAAAATTTATTTTGGAAATGTGAATGTGTTGGAAAATAAGGGGGGATTGCACAAATGAGCTAAACTTTTTGCCCAAAATACTTAACATTGTCTAGTAGGGATTGCTTGGAAGAATACTTTCAAAAAATTTAACATCTCGGGATGTGACAATTGTTCTACGTGGACTATCATACAACCTATATGCCTTGCTATTATTTGAATAACCTACGAAAATAAGTATTCGACCTTTTGGCATACACTTAGATAAATTATTTTGTTTTTGTAAAGCTACCGTCTCGCATCCAAATGCTTTCAAGTGTGCTACCGATGGTTTATAACCAAACCAACATTCATATGGAGTTTCATCGTGTAGAACTTTTGTGGGAGCCCGATTTCTTAAATAAGTAGAAGTTGTTGTTGTTGTAACGCTACGTAGCCCTGCCTAGGTAGTCAGTATCTACCCAATATTGTCATCAAGCTCTTCTAACGGAAGTCCTGGAAACCTAGCGGCTTCGACAGGGGCGGACCAGAGGGATATGGGTGTTAGAAGAGTAGGCTCAGCTGAGCAGACGAAAAGGTGGTTAGTATTATGGGGGCACAACCCACATGCCGGACAAACAAACAAACGTTGTTGTAACACTACGTTGCCCTGCCTAGGTAGTCAGTATCAACCTTACCCAATATTGTCATCGAACTCTTCTAACGGAAGTCCTAGAAACCTAGCGGCTTCAACAGGGGAGGACCAGAGGGATATGGGTGTTAGAAGAGTAGGCTCGGATGAGCAGACAAAAAGATGGTTAGTAGTATGGGGGGACAAGCCGCATGCCGGACAAACATTAGGCAAGTCGGGGTTCAGTCTGGATAGGTAAGAGTTTAACCTATTACAATATCCAGACCGGAGTTGGGCCAGCATCACCCTAGTCTCCCTAGGCAGCTCGCGCTCCTCTTCGGCAACGGGTAGTGTTGTTGCCTGAAGAACGGCGTTCACCGGGAGAGGCCAACATAGGAATTTACCGAATTCGTGTGGATGAGGGTGAGGGCCTGCCGGTGCACCTTAGGATCAAACAGCGTGGAAATCAGGTGCCGGATCTCATCGTAGTGTTTGCGTAGATGGCACCTTATGCTCCTGGGGGGCGGATCCTCGTTGATCAGGCGTCCGTTCGGATGCTGCGGTTTGCAACAGTTGAACAGGAATTGCCTGGTCAACATCTCGCTATGCTCTTTAACGGCGAGCATTTTCGCTTCATTGTGTAAGTGATGCTCAGGAGACATAAGAAGACACCCAGTGGCGGTACGAAGGGCGGTGTTTTGGCAGACCTGTAGCCTCGTCCAGTGTGTGTCAGCTAGCCCCGGCGACCATATAGGCGTCGCGTAGCTCAGTACCGGCTGGCCAATTGCTTTATATGTAGCTTGTAACGTTTCTTTGTCTTTACCCCAAGTGCTGCCAGCTAGGGACTTGAGGATTTTGTTACGGCTTTGTACTTTATTTAGTTTCGATATATAAAACTTAAACAGAAACGGGGATAGGACACCACCCTGTGGCACCCCTTGTTTAACTATTCTGGGTTTTGAACTCAACCGACGATTGACGACCACTCAAATAGTTGGCAGTCCAACGTTTAAGACAGGGAGGAAGGGGCGAATCTTCAAGGTCTTTCAAGGTGCCATGACAAAATCCCAAGTGGCAAAATCCCAAGTAAAAAAATTGGGATTATGACACACCCCCTGCAGTGTCATAATCCCAATTTTTTTACTTGGGAATATGACGCTGCAGTGGAGTTTCATACTCCCAATTGGGTTTTTGACACCTTTGAGCTGAAAAATTAGAAGGACATCACCGTGGCGGTAGCCACGGCTATGGCACACACCCGGAGTTGGAATGGCGTAGCCCAGGGTTATTTTTTGAAGCGCGGCCGAAGGCCGCCTACGCGGAAAGGTGTTCTGCACATAAAAAACGTGGATCGGGCCTCCGTAACAATAATCCGAAGGGGGAAAATCAATATTTTGTTTCTGTGAAAAGTTATTAGTGAAAAACCGAAAATTGGGATTTTGTCTCATTTTTATTTGGGATTATGACACCCAGTCTACAGTGTCAAAGTCCCAAGTAAAAAAATTGGGATTATGACACTGCAAGAGAGTGTCATAATCCCAACTTTTTTACTTGGGATTTTGCCACTTGGGGCTATGACATGCCACCGTCTTTCAATAGTTGCGCATGGTTGACCGTGTCAAAAGCTTTGGCCAAGTCAAGCGCAACTAACACTGTCCTGTGGTTTGGACGCTTTTGGTTTAGTCCGTCCCCTATCTGAGTGGTTATGGCGTTCAGCGCGGTGGTGGTGCTGTGATTTTTGCGAAATCCATGCTGATGTTCGGCGAGCCGCAGGTTTGCGGTGAAGTACGGCAACAAGATGGATTCCAACACTTTCACTACTGGCGAGAGGAGAGATATCGGGCGATATGACTCCCCTTCGGCAGCTGGCTTGCCAGGCTTTAGTAGTGGGACCACCTTTGCTTGTTTCCATCTTTCAGGAATAACAAAGGTGGAAAGGGAAAGGTTGAAAATTTGTGTGAGGTATCTTATGCCTTCGTCGCCGAGGTGTTTCAGCATCAGCATGGAAATGCCATCGGGGCCGATATATTTGGTGTTCTTGGATCTCCGAATAGCCTCATGAACTTCTGTTGTGGAGATGGCAATGGGCGCATCGCTGTTTTTGTGCTTGTGCGCTTCCCTGGTGGCTCGGCGAATATCTTTGTTCAACGTAGGATGCATTACAAATTGTCGGCAGAAGGCGCTCGCGCATCTTTTTGGCTTCGACTGAACCTTATCACCGAAGGCGATGGATATTTTGTTTATTTGACGCAAAGCGAACTTGGCCATCGATTCCCCTTTTTCTTGCTTTATTTGCCTAAATTTGATACTTTCCGCGTACTTATCTCGCGAGCCATCAAAGTGGCGGATTAACAAGGTTTTAATTTCGTTGTAATTCAGTGATTCTGGCAGTTTTGGACTGGCAAGAATTTTTAACGCAGCGTTGAGCTCTGCCCCCATGTGTACACGTACGAATTTGTGCTGTTCGTTTTCTGGAACTTTACTCAGCTGTAATCCACCCTTGTGAAATAATCCTGCACTGAGGATTTGTCTTCCGATTTGTATTCTGCAATATTGAACGACGGTGGTTTGGTTGCTGTCTGTTGATTTGCCGCACTATTTTGCGACGCCTCCGATACAGCCGCGCGAATTGCCCCTGCCAGTGAATCCAGCACATTCTTTAAATCTTCCGGTGTTAGGCTCATATTTTAATCCTACTTCTTGACACCACTTTTAAGTATGAAGATTTAATATCTTTGTTTATTAAAAGTGAATGAATGAATAAAAACGTTACAATATAAAAATGAGTTAGAGTAAAAAGAAAATAGATTGACAGAATGACAAGAAGCAACAGAGTTGCCAAAAGTATAGTAAAATAGATTTAGTGTGGTAGCGTCGCCACCCATTTCATACACAACATATTTAATCATTCGATATATCGTGGGGTGACAGGTAAAACTCATTAAGTACACTAACAAAGAATTTGAGATTTTAAGGTTTTAAACACTTTTTAACGTCAAAATTCAACCAGACGCTCTAATATCTTCAAATTTTCATGGCGTTAAATCTAGAGAGGTGACAATACCGCTGCAAGCTTATTTTTTTAAGAACTCAGCCATAATCTTCGTTATTAAAAAACTGTATTTAGTGACTTTTTCCTGTCCAAAAATTTGTTATAGCTTTGTAAAAAATTAAAAAATAAACAACTTTAGCATTCGTTATCGCTTCTTTCGAATAAAGGCAAAGATTCCCTTCCGGTAAATGTTGTTGATGGCAAGTTCTTATACCATGGCACCATTTCCTCTGGTATTTGTCAGGCATTGCAAAGTTTTATAAGATCTGCTTTTTTGCTGCAGATATGGGAAGCATTGCTTCATACGCAGGGCTCTGATTAGCAGAACGCGCTCGAGGTCGACCTCTCCCTGCACTGATATTTAATTCTTTGTAGTCACTAGTGTGATCATATCTGTAATATATGGTGTCAGGTTTGGACTTTTCCACTTTTATGCATTTAATTTTCAGCCAAGAAACTTTTAAATTAATTATTAAATACGGTAATGAATTTTACCTGGCCAAGTTTTATACAAATATTTTAATTTTTGCAAAGGTCGCCTGCTCTAAGTTGGGCAAATATTAAATCATTTTTCAAAAAGGGCAGTGAAAAATAATGTGATTTATGCAAAAAACGGGGTTTTTCCAAAAACTGTACTTAATGAGTTTTACCTGTCACCCCACGATATTTTATTACATTTTCTGTTAAAAAACTGATGCTAATAGTGTCACTCTTAAATTCATTTTTCATTTCATTTCATTAAAGGCCAGACGCACCTTTGTTAAAAGGCAGCCCAGAATGTGAATGACAGTTTTTCACTAGAGAGCAAAATGTATTCAATCAAGTGAGAAACACAGTTAAATATGATTATCTTATAAGTGTAAAAAAATTAAAAAAAATGAATTGCCCCTTTGAGGTACCAGGGCCGTGCGCTGGCATTAGCCTTGGGGGGGTTTAATTTTGATTTGCATTCGCATACGTTTTTCGCTAAGATAAACATATTTGCTGAAACAGATACCCAGACCCATACGGTGCCATGACAAAATCCCAAGTGGCAAAATCCCAAGTAAAAAAATTGGGATTATGACACACCCCCTGCAGTGTCATAATCCCAATTTTTTTACTTGGGAATATGACGCTGCAGTGGAGTGTCATACTCCCAATTGGGTTTTTGACACCTTTGAGCTGAAAACTTAGAAGGACATCACCGTGGCGGTAGCCACGGCTATGGCACACACCCGGATTTGGAATGGCGTAGCCCAGGGTTATTTTTTAAAGCGCGGCCGAAGGCCGCCTACGCGGAAAGGTGTTCTGCACATAAAAAACGTGGATCGGGCCTCCGTAACAATAATCCGAAGGGGGAAAATCAATATTTTGTTTCTGTGAAAAGTTATTAGTGAAAAACCGAAAATTGGGATTTTGTCTCATTTTTATTTGGGATTATGACACCCAGTCTACAGTGTCAAAGTCTCAAGTAAAAAATTGGGATTATGACACTGCAAGAGAGTGTCATAATCCCAATTTTTTTACTTGGGATTTTGCCACTTGGGGCTATGACATGTCACCGACCCATACATCATAAATTTAAATGTTGTTTAACTTTTCTGAAACTGCATACTCTGATGCCTAAAATTATACCCAAGAAAATTCTATTGGTTGTACAAATTTGTCTGTATTTGATAGAGAATTGGTGATATGGTGGCAGGTGACATGTCATAGCCCCAAGTGGCAAAATCCCAAGTAAAAAAATTGGGATTATGACACACCCCCTGCAGTGTCATAATCCCAATTTTTTTACTTGGGACTTTGACACTGTAGACTGGGTGTCATAATCCCAAATAAAAATGAGACAAAATCCCAATTTTCGGTTTTTCACTAATAACTTTTCACAGAAACAAAATATTGCTTTTCCCCCTTCGGATTATTGTTACGGAGGCCTGATCCACGTTTTTTATGTGCAGAACACCTTTCCGCGTAGGCGGCCTTCGGCCGCGCTTCAAAAAATAACCCTGGGCTACGCCATTCCAACTCCGGGTGTGTGCCATAGCCGTGGCTACCGCCACGGTGATGTCCTTCTAATTTTTCAGCTCAAAGGTGTCAAAAACCCAATTGGGATTATGACACACCCCCTGCAGCGTCATATTCCCAAGTAAAAAAATTGGGATTATGACACACCCCCTGCAGTGTCATAATCCCAATTTTTTTACTTGGGAATATGCCACTTGGGATTTTGTCATGGCACCATGGTGGCATATCACCAATTCTCTATCAAATACAGACAAATTTGTACAACCAATAGAATTTTCTTGGGTATAATTTTAGGCATCAGAGTATGCAGTTTCAGAAAAGTTAAACAACATTTAAATTTATGATGTATGGGTCGGTGACATGTCATAGCCCCAAGTGGCAAAATCCCAAGTAAAAAAATTGGGATTATGACACTCTCTTGCAGTGTCATAATCCCAATTTTTTTACTTGAGACTTTGACACTGTAGACTGGGTGTCATAATCCCAAATAAAAATGAGACAAAATCCCAATTTTCGGTAACCGAAAATGCAAAAAAAAAAACTCCTTTCGGAGCCATAAAACGCTCATTTTTCAGAGCTTTACCCTCCAAAATGAGCTTCTTTCGGAGCCCAAATGGAGCGAAAAATCGTTCTACGCAGGCACTCCAAACGGAGTCATAAAAAAAGAGTCCAACATGAGTGCGATTCCGATGAATTTGGAGCGTTTTATGACTCTTTTTAAATGAACTTGGGAGCCTTTTCGGACTCATTTCGGAGCCTTTTATTGGTGCTTTTCTGAAGCTTATTTGGGGTCGTTTTTTATTTCTTTTGGGTCATTTTGGAGGCCTTTATCGATATTTTTATGAAACTTTATAAATAATGAAAAATAAGGTTTATGAAGTTTTATTGACACAATTCTGAAAATATTAAATGTGCTATGTTTATATCTTTCTACAGACTATGCGATCTTTATCTTATGTTTGGTAAAATAAAAAAAAATACTCAGAAAATGCTTCAAAACATTCACATAATTGAACGTTGTCGCTCATCTGCTCTCCAACTTTCATTTTCTCACAATTCTCTTTACGCCTACAACAAAAAATGTCAGGAAACACTCGAAATCTCTCATATAATTGAGCCTTGCAGTTTATTCGCCTCCACAATATTCATTTCTTCTCTCAACGCTCCGTAAATCTTCATAAAAAAGTGTCTTTTTACATAACAGTGTTATGTAGAAAAACACTTCGAAAAGGCTCCAATTACGGACTCTTTTTGGATGCTTTTTTTTGGAGCGCTCCTTTGACTTTGACTTTTGTAAGCTGGGACTATTCGCACTTTTATGAATACATGGCTATAATTAAAGTTCGTTTAACATTGCACCTCTTCGAGGTACGGAAAAGAATTCTGTCAATACTCATGAAAAAAGGAGAAGTCAGCTGGTCACTTGACACAACCTTAGCATCATTTGGCCATCACATCAATTATACTGGTACAAATTAGGAACGTGCGATGAACCGATTTAATCATATTTTGATTAATCGTAATTCTAATTCATCAAAACCTAATTAACCAGGTCCTGAATAGTACTGTTTGCAGTACTTGTTAATTGAAACTGCTCACTGTTTTCAAAAAAAGGAACATTTTTTGAAAAATGCCAAACGAACATACGCTACACAACTTTGTTGTTGTTGTTGTTGTAACACTACTTTGCCCTGCCTAGGTAGTCAGTATCAACTTTACCCAATATTGTCATCGAACTCTTCTAACGGAAGTCCTAGAAACCTAGCGGCTTCAACAGGGGAGGACCAGAGGGATATGGGTGTTAGAAGAGTAGGCTCGGATGAGCAGACAAAAAGATGGTTAGTAGTATGGGGGGACAAGCCGCATGCCGGACAAACATTAGGCAAGTCGGGGTTCAGTCTGGATAGGTAAGAGTTTAACCTATTACAATATCCAGACCGGAGTTGGGCCAGCATCACCCTAGTCTCCCTAGGTAGCTCGCGCTCCTCTTCGGCAACGGGTGGTGTTGTTGCCTGAAGAACGGCGTTCACCGGGAGAGAGCCAACATAGGAATTTACCGAATTCGTGTGGATGAGGGTGAGGGCCTGCCGGTGCACCTTAGGATCAAACGGCGTGGAAATCAGGTGCCGGATCTCATCGAAGTGTTTGATCAGGCGTCCGTTCGGACGATTTCGATATGTAATAGTTAAACAGGAACGGGGATAGGACACCACCCTGTGGCACCCCTTGTTTAACTATTCTGGGTTTTGATCTTGCGCCTCTGAAGTCAACCGACGATTGACGACCACTCAAATAGTTGGCAGTCCAACGTTTAAGACAGGGAGGAAGGGACGAATCTTCAAGGTCTTTCATTAGTTGCGCATGGTTGAGCGTGTCAAAAGCTTTGGCCAAGTCAAGCGCAACTACCACTGTCCTGTGGTTTGGACGCTTTTGGTTTAGTCCGTCCCCTATCTGAGTGGTTATGGCGTTCAGCGCGGTGGTGGTGCTGTGATTTTTGCGAAATCCATGCTGATGTTCGGCGAGCCGCAGGTTTGCGGTGAAGTACGGCAACAAGGTGGATTCCAACACTTTCACTACTGGCGAGAGGAGAGATATCGGGCGATATGACTCCCCTACGGCAGCTGGCTTGCCAGGCTTTAGTAGTGGGACCACCTTTGCTTGTTTCCATCTTTCAGGAATAACAAAGGTGGAAAGGGAAAGGTTGAAAATTTGTGTGAGGTATCTTATGCCTTCGTCGCCGAGGTGTTTCAGCATCAGCATGGAAATGCCATCGGGGCCGATATATTTGGTGTTCTTGGATCTCCGAATAGCCTCATGAACTTCTGTTGTGGAGATGGCAATGGGCGCATCGCTGTTTTTGTGTTTGTGCGCTTCCCTGGTGGCTCGGCGAATATCTTTGTTCAACGTAGGATGCATTACAAATTGTCGGCAGAAGGCGCTCGCGCATCTTTTTGGCTTCGACTGAACCTTATCACCGAAGGCGATGGATATTTTGTCGTTAGGTTTAGTCGGGTTGGAAAAAGATTTCACCGTCGACCATAATTTGCCAACTCCAGCCGAGAGGTTGCAAGACCTTAGGTGCTCTTCCCACTTAGCGCGTTTGTGTTGGTCTACTAAGCGTCTGATTTCCGCATTGAGATCCCTTATTTGAGGATCCGTAGGGTCAAGGCGTCTAATATGGTCACGTTCATTTGCCAGGGCCGCTGCCTCTGCGGGGAAGAATGGACGTACTTCCTTTATTCTACCTGACGGAATGTGTTGACGGGAGGCTGAAACTAGGGCCATACGAAACGCCTTTTCCCCTTCTCGTACGTCAGACGGGGTGGGGAGAGCAGCGAAGGCGCTCTCTGTAGATGTTAAGAAACTCTCCCAGTCGGCTTTGTTAAAGTTAACAAAGGTGCGATTGTCAGAAGTGACAAAGTCGGTGGGGCGATCGATAGAGAGCACAATGGGTAGGTGGTCTGAAGCAAGCGTCAGCATCGGTCGCCAATCAACGCAGTTTATTAGGCCAGCGCTGAGTATGGTGATGTCTGGTGAGCTAGAGCAGTTTACCGGCACTCTAGTGGGGGCATCCCCATTTACCGTGCAGCACGTCGAATCATCTATTTGGTCAGCCAGCTCCTGTCCCCTACCATCGGCCTGCAGGCTGGAGTGCCACAGGTCGTGGTGTGCGTTGAAGTCACCAAGGATGACGCGGTTCTCGCCCCTGAGTGACGCACGAATGTCAGGGTGGTAATCCCTGGGACAACAGGTGACAGGAGGTACGTAAATGTTTATGATTTCAAGGTCGACATCGCCTGACCGGACAACCATACCTTGACGTTCTAAAGTGGTGTCCCTCGGGTCGATGTCAGGCTCAAATAGACGATACTGCACAGATTGATGCGTGATGAATGCCAGACCACCCCCAAGCCCTCTCGCACGGTCACAACGGTGTACATTGTACCCGTTGCAGGTCAGAAGAGATGACCTTCCACCTAACTTTGTCTCCTGAATCGCCGCGATCTTGATGTTCAGTCGCTTCATTAAATTTGTCACTTCAACAATTTTGCCGGTTAGGCCGTTGCAATTAAATTGCAGGATACCGAAATGTGTAGGGGGAGCAGAGTTGATGCTGGGGGTCAAGGACTGGTGCGTATGCCTAGGTGGTAATAGGCTGGGTCGCGCACTACGGCGCAATCTTGAAGTCGAAGGAATCGCGTTACCAGAAGGTAGAGGCGAGTCGGACGACGTTGAAGGTTGCGTAGGTCGACAGCATGGCGCAACGTACGTATCAGTCCATAGGTTCCTGTTCGCGAGTCCAGAGCATATGAGCAGGTGACACAGGCCAAGGCAGTTATTGCACTTGACTGATGCCAACGGCCTATATAATCTTAACCGACAAACAATGCACGTAGTATAAGGAACCAGGAGCTGATGGTTGTGGCTTATACTCGTGCTAATGCTGGAAGAAGAGGGGCTGACCGAGGGGGTGGGAGAGAGCGGACGCTCAGCATTGCTCAAATCCACTTGGGAAGTGCTACGTAGGGAGTAGCTGTGAGCTGCTGTGTGAGATGTTGACGCCTGTGGGCGTGAGCGGCCGCTCGGAAGGTCTACTTGCTGATGTGCATTGTTAGTGCTAGTCGTGGAGACTGATGTGACAGAGTCAGACATATGTGGCGGAGCGATACTTGATCGACGACGGCCACTGGACGTCATAGGACGTGAACAGCAAGGGGCCACAAAAGTTTTATAAAAACTAGCGGGTCTATGAGTAGAGGGATTTAGTCCGGAGCAACTAGTTAGATGCAACCATCTGCTACAATTAGAGCATTGTACAGAATGTGAACGTTTCACATAGATTTTCTTCCAGCATACACAGCAGATCCATTCTCTAGGCCCGGGGTTGGATTCAATACCAGCCCGGAGCAGGAGAGTCTTGAGCAGTCCTGCTGCAAGGAGCTGCTCGGAGGATGACATTATTGGGGGGGGGGGGGGGGGGGGATAACTGACGGTTTAGGCAGGGGGGTAGTGAAATAACAGCCCTTGGTCGGGGAAACCCCGAGTCATTCCGGTACGTAGAACCGGCTGTCGTGGGAATGTGGAGTGTTGCCTGAAGAACGGCGTTCGCTGGGATAGAGCTGACATAGGAATTTACCGAATCGGTGTGGATAAGGGTGAGGGCCTGCCGGTGCACCTTAGGATCAAACGGCGTGGAAATCAGGTGCCGGATCTCATCGAAGTGTTTGCGTAGGTGGCTTCTTATCCTCCTGGGGGGCGGATTTTCGTTGACCAGGCGTCCGTTCGGGTGCTGCGGTTTGCAACAGTTGAACAGGAATTGCCTGGTCAGCATCTTGCTATGCTCTTTAACGGCGAGCATTTTCGCTTCATTGTGAAGGTGGTGCTCAGGAGACATAAGAAGACACCCAGTGGCGGTTCGAAGGGCGGTATTCTGGCAGACCTGAAGCCTCGTCAAGTGTGTGTCAGCTAGCCCCGGCGACCATGTAGGCGTCGCGTAGCTCAGTACCGGCTGGCCAATTGCTTTATATGTAGCTAGTAACGTTTCTTTGTCTTTACCCCAAGTGCTGCCAGCTAGGGACTTGAGGATTTTGTTACGGCTTTGTACTTTATTGTCAATTGCGGTTACATGAGCGCCGTATTTGAACATGTTATCAAACGTCACCCCTAAGATTTTGGGGTGTGAGACAGTTGGTGGCTTGACACTATCAACGTAGACGTCTAATTCCATGTTCACTTGCGTTGTCCACGTCGTGAATAGGGTGGCCGAGGACTTATTCGGTGACAATGCCAGGTTTCTACCAGCGAAAACTTCCGACACGGCTGGGAGGTAAGAGTTTATGCGAGAGCAGAGTTCTTCAACGGAGGGGCCCGTTGCCAGTATCGTACAATCATCGGCGTAAGAGACGATCGAGAAACCCCCTGGTGGGGGGGAAGTTTCGATATATAAAAGTTAAACAGGAACGGGGATAGGACACCACCCTGTGGCACCCCTTGTTTAACTATTCTGGGTTTTGATCGGGCGCCTCTGAATTCAACTGACGATTGACGGCCACTCAAATAGTTGGCAGTCCAACGCTTAAGACAGGGGGGAAGGGACGAATCTTCCAGGTCTTTCAATAGTCGCGCAAGGTTGACCGTGTCAAAAGCTTTGGCCAAATCAAGCGCAACTAGCACTGTCCTGTGGTTTGGACGCTTTTGGTTTAGTCCGTCCCCTATCTGAGTGGTAATGGCGTTCAGCGCGGTGGTGGTGCTGTGGTTTTTGCGGAAACCATGCTGATGTTCGGCGAGTCGCAAATTAGCGGTGAAATATGGTAATAAGATAGATTCCAACACATTCACTACTGGCGAGAGAAGTGATATCGGGCGATATGACTCCCCTACGGCAGCTGGCTTGCCAGGCTTTAGTAGTGGGACCACCTTTGCCTGTCTCCATCTTTCAGGAATGACAAAGGTGGACAGGGAAAGGTTGAAAATGTGTGTTAGATATCTTATGCCTTCGTCGCCGAGGTGTTTAGCATCAGCATGGAGATGCCATCGGGGCCTATATACTTGGTGTTCTTAGATCTCCGTATTGCCTCATGTACTTCGGTTGTGGAGATGGCAATGGGCGCATCGCTGTTTTTGGGTTTATGCGCTTCCTTGGTGGCTCGGCGAATCTCTTGGGTGGGGAGAGCAGCGAAGGCGCTCTCTGTAGATGTTAAGAAACTCTCCCAGTCGGCTTTGTTAAAGTTAACAAAGGTGCGATTGTCAGAAGTGACAAAGTCGGTGGGGCGATCGATAGAGAGCACAATGGGTAGGTGGTCCGAAGCAAGCGTCAGCATCGGTCGCCTGTCAACGCAGTTTATAAGACCTGCGCTGACTATGGTGATGTCCGGCGAGCTAGAGCAGTTTACCGCCACTCTAGTGGGGGTATCCCCATTAACCGTGCAGAACGTCGAATCGTCTATTTGGTCAGCCAGCTCCTGCCCCCTACCATCGGCCTGTAAGCTGGAGTGCCACAGGTCGTGGTGTGCGTTGAAGTCACCAAGGATAACACGGTTCTCACCCCTGAGTAACGCACGAATGTCGGGGTGATAATCCCTGGGACAGCAGGTGACAGGAGGTATATATACGTTTATGATTTCCAAGTCGACATCGCCTGACCGGACAACCATACCTTGACGTTCTAAGGTGGTGTCCCTCGGGTCGATGTCAGGCTCAAATAGACGATACTGCACAGTTTGATGCGTGATGAATGCAAGACCACCCCCGACCCTCTCGCACGATCACAACGGTGTACATTGTACCCGTTGCAGGTCTGAAGAGTTGACCTTCCACCGAGCTTTGCCTCCTGAATAGCAGCGATTTTGATTTTGTGTCGCTTCATGAGGTTTGTAATCTCAGCTATTTTGCCGGTTAGGCCGTTGCAATTAAATTGCAGGATTGCGAAGTGCGAAGGGGGAGTAGAGTTGATGCTGGGGGTCAGGGACTGATGCGCATGCCTAGGTGGTAGTAGGCTGGATCGCGCACTACGACGCATTCTTGAAGTCGAGGGATCGCGTTACCAGAAGGTAGAGGCGATTCAGATTACGTTGGAGGTTGCGTAGCTCGACAGCGTGGCGCAACGTACGTATCAGTCCATAAGTTCCTGTTTGCGAGTCCAGAGCATATAAGCAGATGACACAGGCCAAGGCAGTTATTGCACTTGACCGATGCCAAAGGCGTGTACAATCTTAACCGACAAACAGTGCACGTAGTATTAGGGACCAGGAGCTTATGGTTGTGACTTATACTCGTGCTAATGCTGGAAGAAGAGGGGCTGACTGAGGGGGCGGGAGATAGCGGACGCTCAGCATTGCTCAAATCCACTTGGGAAGTGCTACGTAGGGAGTAGCTGTGAGCTGCTGTGTGAGATGTTGACGCCTGGGGGCGTGAGCGACCGCTAGGAAAGTCTACTTGCTGAGGTGCATTTGTAATGCTAGTCGTGGAGACTGAGGTGACAGAGTCAGACATATGTGGCGGAGCGATACTTGATCGACGACGGCCACGGGACGTCGTAGGACGTGAACAGCAAGGGGCCACAAAAGTTCTATGAAAACTAGCGGGCCTATGAGTAGAGGGATTTAGTCCGGAGCAACTTGTTAGGTGCAACCATCTATTGCAATTAGAGCATTGCACTGAATGTGAGCGTTTCACATAAATTTTCTTCCAGCATATACAGCAGATCCATTCTCTTGGTCCCGGGTTGGATTCAATACCAGCCCGGATCAGGAGAGTCTTGAGCAGTCCCGCTGCAAGGAGCTGCTCGGATCATGACATTATTGGGGGGAGGATAACTGACGGTTTAGGCATGGGGGGTAACGAAATAACAGCCCTTGGTCGGGGAAACCCCGAGTCATTCCGGTACGTAGAACCGGCTGTCGTGGGAATGTAGAACCGGCTGTCGTGGGAATGAATAAGTTGCAGTGTTTACTGCCTCTGCCCACAAACTCTTAGGCCCGCTTTCATAAAAGCCGGTTAAATTATTCCTAATCGGCGATTCCTTAATCGCTGATTTTCTGAATCGACAATTTGGTTTTCATAAAAGCCTGATTAAGTTATCGCTGATTAGACCCATCATTGTGAATAAATCAGCAAAAAATTGCATTGTGAATAGGCAAAACAGCTGTTTTTCGTTTTGTTTACGTTTTCACAGAAACTAAATTGGCGGAATTAATTTTATAGAAAACTGTCCAATGCCTAATATTTATCGGATTTTGCTGAGGTTGGTGCCAAAAGACGCGTCTAGACCCCGGCATAAACAATCCGAATGCGGAAAAAAAAGTTATCGCCAAAAATTAGCCCTAAAGTGGGCCAAAATGGGGGATCTGTCCCATGGTATTTATGTGCAAAACATCCCTATCAGCAATATTTAATGCAAGTTAGGCATTGAACTGTCTTCTAGAACGGCACCAACAAAAGCACTAACAAAACAGCACAAAGTTTCCAAATTAAAATTGTTTTTGTGGGAATATAAACAAATGTTAATTGTGTCCACAGCTGATAAATGCAAATTTTTGCTTGATCGGCCATCCATCGCCGGTAAAGTTTATCAGCCGTTAACCGGTCGATTTGTGCTAATCAGTCTTGGTGAAAACGGATTTTAGACAAATCAGGATTAAATTCGGATTAAGCACTAACCGGCTTTTATGAAAGCGGGCCTTAGGCAATTTTGACTCTTCTAACATACAACAACTCATTTCGACCAACTTTCTATTAGCCCTTTCAGCAATTCCATTTTGCTGGGGTGTATATGCTACAGTCGTTTGGTGGACTATTCCATTCTGTTTCAAAAAAGAGTTAAATTCTAAGCTTGGGTACTCTCTACCATTATCTCTACCCAAAATTTTAATTTTACAGCCTGTCTCATTTTCTGCTTTCAATTTAAATTCTTTAAATACTGCAAAAGCGTCTGATTTTTTCTTCAAAAAATATGTTGAAATATACCTAGAAAAATCGTCAATGAAAGTAATAAAATACACTGATCTACATCCGTATGGATTATCTCTAATCTACTTTTACTAAGTACTGTGCGATATGAGCAAAAGGGTTTACAAGAAATTTTACACAAAGCGCATATTACACAAGAAAAATCGTTTGGCATTTTTACATTTATACCTGGGAGTTTCCATTGTAACGGGCGCGACACTTTTGTGCATAGTTCTTTAATTTTGAAGAAAACTATTAAAGTAATCATTGAAATAATATACGCTTAAAATGCTGTTAGAAGTAAGAAATTAACTCATATGAACTAAATTTTAGAAATAAATCAGTACCAACCACAAAATGCCAAAGAAGAGCGTAACGGGCGCGACGTTATAAAATTTATAAATTGCGTGTAATCCACTTTCACACGAAGCAGTGTAAAATTTTTGTATTAAACTGACTAAAAATGCCTTGGCATATTTAAATTAAGAATGTTTCCTATTATTTCCGCATTCGAAGAAAAAACACTTCTTAATCCATTTAGATTTATTAACATTTTAAAGTGTAATGGGCGCGACACCTCGTTGTAACGGGTGCGACATGTCTATTTTTTTTTTTTAACATATTTCAACTATTTATTATATTTTTTCATTACGATAGTTCAATTTCAAGCCAAAACAGGAAAATATATCTATGTTTAAACAAGTTAACACGTTAAAAGTAAGTACATGGGTATGTTATTTATAAACGATCTTTCCTGACGCCAGCTTTAAGGTTTGGTTAAAGTAGCCAAATATAAATCATAATTCTAATTAAATATTTATGCTGATAGCATTATGCATGATCAAATAATTAATTCTATTGTTTAGAAAAAAAAATTTATAAAAAATTAATAATTAAAGAACAATTTCTATAAAATTATTTTCTTAGGCAAAATTTCTTAAGCGTAGATTTTGCTGTCTTACCAGCAAACAGACAGCCGTCAGATTCTTCATCCTTAATGACGAAGTGCTTCTCTTGCAAATTTTTTATAGGAGCAATGTGGGCCCATATCTGATCTAAAAATACTTTCTCAGCCGCGATGTCTTCCATCGAATGGTAGAGAAGTTTTATACCGTTGAAGTTTTCTCTTGAAGAAACTAAAAACACTCTATGACGCATACGCATATATTTTGTGGAGATTCTCTTATTGGACGGACAAAACTTGGTCTCAAGGCAAAAAATAAAAAAAGTTATTAAAAATGTAACGGGCGCGACACGTACTAAAAAATTCATACAGAGAAAACGGGTTAACAAATTTGTTTGAAATTTTCGAAATATAATCCTTAGCAGTTACTTGTTACGTAAGCAAAGATTTATTCATGTAAAGTTACTAATCCTGTTACCACAAACTAAATCCTTTTTTTTTGTAACGGGCGCGACACCAATTTTGCTTAAATTTAAATAATTACTGTGATTTATACTTAGTTCGCAGAATCTTGAAGGTCAAGCCCAAGTGAAGAAAAAATATGAAAAATTTCACGCAGCTCAAATAAATATCCGTCAAAAATCGAAAACTTTGAAGAAAATACTATGCAACTATGATCACGATTTTAAAGTTTTTTAATATCATAGTGTTGTGAACTTTGCCAGGCGTTCACACCTCCATCACGATATCAAAATATAAAAAAATGGTATATAACAATAGAGTAGACATGTGTGAACACAAATATCAGCCTTCGGACTGGAAGCAATGCAATTTATATCTAGGCTCAATGGGGTCTGATTTCGTGGAAACTCCCACCTCTAACCATTTCTTTATTAGACAATGTACATAAGTAACGCATATTCAAGTAACCATACCTACGGTGCCATAAATCAAATTAATTTGTATTGGCGCAATTCATGTACGCAAATTCTTTTTAAAAAAATTTAAAACAAATATACCAAAGCTGTTTTCAGCTACAAAAATTAAATTACCGCGTTTCGTATACGCAAAAGCTTTATTTTCAGTGAATTTTACTGAGTTTCCATTTCTAATAATTTTACCGACCCACAAAAAATTCGATTTTAACTCGGGCACAAAAATTACGTCTGTTAGTGGAATGTCAGCTTGAGCTGATTTTATTTTTACATTACCTATACCTTTTGATGTCACACATTCACCGGATGCTAATGTCACCTTCTGTGTGTACTCTTTGAGTGTCGAAAACTCAACTTTGTTGTTGCAAATATGCGACGATGCTCCACTGTCGAGAATCCATTGATTGCTGCCATCTTCAAAACCGCTGTCGTAGGAACCAAACACTACGTCCGAATTTGATGTAGTCTTGCAATCCGCTCGTACATGAGCTCTCTTGCCACAACCATAACATTTTATGTTTTGTTTCTTATTGTTCCACTGCTTTCGCTTGAATTGCCGCTTACCCTTCGTGCCGTCTACTCCGTACACAACTTGCTTGTCCGCATTGACCTTTCCTTTTCGTCTTTCTTCTTCGAAAATTTTCATTTTGAGGCTTTCAACTTTTGGTAAATCGTCCCGACTTTCAATAGCTACCACAAAATGTTCCATGTCGTCAGGTATACTACCAAGTAACATTATACTCAGTCGATTATACGTCGATTTCCTTTAAATTTTCTACTATTGAGCAAAAGTAATTCACTTGGCTGATATAACGTACGCTGCGTTCAAATTGAAAACGAACCAGCTTTTTAAACAAATTAACTTTTCGAACAGGACCTCGCGCTCTATAAGTGTCGGACAACTTAATCCACGCACCTCTTGCTGACGCACAATTTTTTATTAACAACAATTCAGATGGCTTCACACAAAGTGTTATTGTTGCTAATGCCTTACGATCGGCTGTTGTCCACGCTGCCTTTTGATCTGCTGTTGCCGTGCTGCTACATAGATTTTCATTGACGTGGCAATAGTCCAGTGCCACCAGTAACCTCTTCATTTGGACCGACCAAACTGCATAGTTTTCGCCATTTAATTTGTCAATTTTGGATAACGCGCTCGCCATTTTATCGACACACGATATATAAATTTTCAAACTTTTTTTATATAAACTTTTTAATTTATTTATTTTTTATATTATTTTTTATCGACCAACGATATTTACACTAAATTGAACGAATCAATTCATATAAATTAAACCGCGACGTTTATCATACAATGGAGCTGTACTCTGGGCACATAACCAATATTAGCAGAGTCTAGTCCGAAGGAATGAAACACAACCGTTTGGTTAAAGCGAGTTTAATGTAATAATCATAAGAAATAACAAGGTATACATAGCTAGTCAACCTTAACTAAAAAGTGGCGTGATACAGTGGTACACGTCCAATGAGAGTATTGGAAGTAGAACAGTTATGTACTTGAGTTGCAATACAGGGTCTTTAATAGGTACATATGTTCTAACAATTCCAAAATAAATACGAAATTCAATACTATATACACCTTCCGGTATTTTTCAAATATTTTACAAGTGAAAAACTCAATATTTACCACAATGCTTGAAAATTTAAACTATGTTCAAGCAGGCCGTATGCAGAACAATCAATTGATCTTTCACAAATTTTCATTCCGTTTCTTTCAAAAAATATATTTATTAAGTATTTTTGACGACCTTTTTGTTTTTAAACTTTGTGTTTGTTTTGCTGGCTCGAGGTCAGTGTATTTATTAAAAAGCTTTTTTACGCAAAATCAGAATGGCAAAGCTGCAGGGAGGGGCCAACGAATGCATGAAATATCCTTGTAAGTAGTTTAAAAATTTGTTTCAATTAAGATATTTAAGGCAATTTCTCGTGATGGATACCCGTTTTGTGTTTTTTAAGTTGCTTTTTTTTTTTTTGATACGGAAATTGGAAATGAAATTTCATTTTCCAAAAATGACGAAAAACCGGCCTTAAATATGATAATTAAACTAAAATTTTATAACAAACTGTGATATTTCATAACACTTTTTTCTATAGATGCATTTTCACCCTGCAAGCAACGATCTGTAGCCAAGCCATCAGTAGGCTCAGCGAATAAAGGCCTAACGAACTAACGCCTAAAAAAAAATTAAATATTGCTTAAATATTTCATATAGGAATTAGGCGGTTGTTCATAATAAAAGAATATCTAACATTTTAGGCATTATTAAATATTGGGATTTGTATCATTTTCTTCTAAGAATTTTAATTCGGGCTGTTAGGCCTTCTTTCATTGGGCGTTATTTCATAATGAAAGAAACCTTAACAATTAAGACTTAAGACTTTGTTTCATTTTTAAAATTAGGCTTTCTTCATTTTTAAAGTTAGACGTTCTTTCACTTTCTTGTTAGGCGTTTTTTTTTAGGCATTCTTTCATTTCGAAAAATTAGGCGTTAGTTCGTTAAGCCTTTATTCGCTTAGCCCTATCAGTACTACAAATAATATTTTTTTTAATAATTTTATGTTTTTTTATAAATATTTAAATGGTTGTGAAGACCCTTTTTCCTTTTATAAACTAACTAACACTGACAATAAATGTTTAGTAAAATATTAATAAATTCAAATTTAATTTAGAATATGGAAAATATTGGTACCTTCCCTGTAATTTACTGAGTATTTACTAGAAAATAAATAAGTAACTATTGAGGAGAATACTTCGCAGCTACAGGTATTCAAGGATATATTTAGAAGTAAGTTCCCTGCTAAAACGCTCCACGTCATTTGACTAGTCATTTTACATTACCGAAGCTGCCCATTGAAAAAATATAGTAATTAAATAGAATTTTCAAACATTTCTTTTATTTAATTCAACAGTAGATAATTTATAACTATCAGTACATTTTTTAGTATCACTTAAATTTATATTGTTTTGCATTCATACAAAACTCATACAAAAGGAATCATTTTTAAAAGGCTGTAATTAGGTCTCACATGGTGTTAAACGTTTGTGAAGTTTTTTTGAAAAGCTTACAAAGGGTATACAAAATTCAAAAATCAAATTTTTCCCATACAAAAGGGTTAAGTTACTTCGCAAATTTTTTGCAAGGCCTATATTCTCATTAATTACTAACTTTTTAGGGGGGAAGATACAAAAAAAAAAGTGTTTTTCTATTTGAGACACCCTAATATGGATGAAAATGCGGTTTTACTTTTAAGGCGTTTAAAAAAAGAATTAAATTTATATACTTTAACATACTACACCCTTTTCAGTTTATATTCAGAAAATTGCAGTTCATACTCAGAAAATTACAATCCATATTCAGAGAGTTACAATTCAGACTCAAAAAGCTACAATTTATATTCAGAAAATTCCAGATCATACAGAAAGTTACATTTTATATTTAAAAATGGAAATCCTGAATATAAATTGTAATTTTCTTAATATAAATTATAATTTTTTGAGATTTCTGAAAGTTCCATTTTTTATTCAGAAATTTGCAAATAATATTCAGAAAGTTACAATTAATATTAAAAACTTTCATTTCATATTCAGAGAACTACATTTAATTTTCAGAAAACCACAATTCATATCTACAAAGTTTTTCTGCACTTTGCATCTGAAAGTTTTAATATGAAAGTTTCGAATATAAATTGGAACTTTCTGAATTTAAACTGAAAAAGGTGAAGCTTTTTATATGAAGCTTTTCTGCCAGATGGCCCATGTGGCGATTTTTGTAATTATCATATATACATACATATACAACTTAAAATAATTCATATTATTCTAAATTGAACACATTGAAAATGTCGATACATACCAAAATCACTTAAGTCCGTCATAAGACAATCATGGGAAATTTAATTTTTTTTGTTTTCTGAATTACCATTTAAGATAGCACTTGGGAATATGTACATTAGGCATATAACTTTTTACAATTTTTGCCTTACGAATTTGCCTTAAAATATACGAAAACTTTTTATTATATTTTTTTTTTAATTTATTATATTTGTAATCCAATATTTTTCTGTTTATTATGTTTATGACATCTATCTTGGAGTGAAAAACCCAAATTTTTTGAAAAAATATAAAAAATTATTTCAATTTATCAATATATATTTTTTAAGAAATATATCATATTTAATATACAAAAAGTAAAAACGCAGTTTGTAGCTTCTTCAATTTTATATTCACGAAATAGTTTGAAATTGCGTTAATTTTCCTAAAGACATCAACTATTTTCTTCCTAAAAATTTTAATTTGTAAAAGAGTCGACATATAACCGGAATCCTGACATATTTAGGCTAATTGGGCCAGTTAAGATATGCGTTTTCAATTTTTCGAGTTGAATTTGAAGAAAGAAACCAGAAAACCATCATATGTGTAAGTTGTAAGTAATATTCTCCCGCTAAACGGACTTCAAAAAATCCACAACTAAAGGAAAAATTGAGAAAACAGTCTGTATCACCAAAAAAAAAAACACAATTTGGAAGCCGGCTAATATTAAGAAGTTAACGGAATCTCAAAATGAACTTTCATTCGTTTCAACCCATATGGCCAATTTTGTTCGATATGGCATCATTCTATGTGACCATTATCTATGTATATATTAATAGGCTAACATTTTTTCCATACAATCAATTGCCAGAGTGTATCTCATAAAAAAATGCATAACTCCAATTATTATATATTTTGATATGTTTTCATGGGCCAGGAGCTTTGCATGGGCATATTATATTTAACAAAAAATTATTCATTAATTTGTAATAATTCATCAAAGTTTTCACCAAAACCCAAAGCTATTAAGTACAGTATCTGACTGTTTTGTTGTACATACAGCAGTGGCGCAGGTGGTGAGTGTGCCGGCTATGATGCGTGCGTTCGTAGGTTCAAGGACGTGTTCAGGGCAGGTTAAGTTTTTTTTTTTTACTAAATTGAATTTGCCTTGAAATATACGAAAACTTTTTATTATATTTTTTTTTAAATTTATTATATTTGTAATCCAATATTTTTCTGTTTATTATGTTTATGACATCTATCTTGGAGTGAAAAACCCAAATTTTTTGAAAAAATATAAAAAATTATTCCAATTTATCAATATTTATCAATTTATATTTTTTAAGAAATATATCATATTTAATATGGAAAAAGTAAAAAACACTGTTTGTAGCTTCTTCAATTTTATATTCACGAAATAGTTTTAAATTGCGTTAATTTTCCTAAAGACATCAACTATTTTCTTCCTAAAAATTTTTATTTGTAAAAGAGTCGACATATAACCCAACATTTCAATATTTTTCTGTTTATGACATCTAACTTCGAGTGAAAAAACCAATTTTTTTGAAAAAAAAAGCTAAAAAATTATTTCAATTTATCAATACATATATATTTTTTTAGAAATATATCATATTTAATATACAAAAAGTAAAAACGCAGTTTGTAACTTCTTCAATTTTATATTCACGAAATAGTTTGAAATTGCGTTAATTTTCCTTTTTTGTAAAAGAGTCGACATATAACCGGAATCCTGACATATTTAGGCTAATTGGGCCAGTTAAGATATGCGTTTTCAATTTTTCGAGTTGAATTTGAAGAAAGAAACCAGAAAACCATCATATGTGTAAGTTGTAATATTCTCCCGCTAAACGGACTTCAAAAAATCCACAACTAAAGGAAAAATTGAGAAAACAGTCTGTATCACCAAAAAAAAAAACACAATTTGGAAACCGGCTAATATTAAGAAGTTAACGGAATCTCAAAATGAACTTTCATTCGTTTCAATCCATATGGCCAATTTTGTTCGATATGGCATCATTCTATGTAACCATTATATATATTACAAGTCTAACTATGTTGTTGGTGTATGTCCATGAAATCTAATTTTGTTTATTGAAATATTGACGGAATATGAAAGGAGTGGTGGGTCTGATGGTGGACTTTCAAACATTACTAAGTACCGTTTTTGCCATCTCCTATTAATGATTACTGGTCTTTAATGGAAGGATTTTTTTTTGGTTAGTTGTCAAATTACCCGTCTTTAGAGTAAACCAGCTTTTATGAAAGCGACTCTCAATAACTCAACTATAAATAATTATTTTCAGCAATAAAAATGTCTCCAATATTTATGCATCTAGGCATTAGGTACTGGAGAAAAATGCGAACAGAGGATTTAATAAGTTAAACTAATTTAAGGTGGTCGAATTTCGACCACGGGATATACTAGTAATAATAACACAGCTGTGCGCGCGACAATGTCTTTACATCTGACGAGGCGAGAGCGTAGTTACATACTTCTTCTCTTTTATTTAATGTTCTCTATGCAAGAATGATAAAAGAAAGATTACGATAGTTGAATGAAATATATATCGTGGGGTGACAAGTAAAACTCATTAAGTACACGAAAAAAGTGTTCGAGGCATTGAGGTTTTAAGCACATTTTCTCGTCAAAATTCCACCAAGCCCTCTTATTTAATCAAGTCTTCACTTTTATAAAACCCGCCCGCTCCAATTAGGACCCTCATTACCTCGTTTTTCTGAAAGGTCACTAAGATATAATGCGTTTTATGCAGAAAAAGTCGTTTTTCCGAGAAATGTACTTAATGAGTTTTACCTGTCACCTCACGATATATAAATACAAGAAATTTTACTTCAGTTGTGTGATCTTAAGCACATTTGTTTTATCATTCAATTTATCGGGATAATTAAATATTGTTTGTGTAAAAATGTTTAAGACAAGTGCTAAAAATGTTGAAAAGTATTGTAATACGTGGAAAGAAAATTTAGCTAGCAAAACACAATGTATAAAAAATGTGGACATTCCATTGCTCGAATTATGTAAAAAGCCCAAAGAAAAGTTTGTTATTGGAAGATTTAATAGCCTTGGAAAGGAAATAAAGTGTAAGAAAAGAAGAACACAAATTATCGTTAGTGAACTTTCAGTATTGTGGAAGAAACTCAATTTTAAAACACTTACCTTAAGGTATATTAAAAGAAATGTGGAAAGATTGATAAAGTCGTACCAAAACTTTTTAAAATATAGTTTTAATAAAATGTTTGATATAACTTCAAACAACGAAGAGCAGCAATAACACGGATCGGAGCATTTCCCCATTTCAATATCTAAAACCGATAATGGGCCGTTGGATGATGATTACAAACTTCCAACCATAATGGACGATGATCAGGTGTCATCAGATGATGATATTACCTACAAACCACCTGCCAGCCTATTACAAAAAAAGAAGCCTATGAAACCAGCTGTTAATTTAGTTATGAATGCAAACGTTAGCACTAGAAAGGCCGCAAAAACCTGTAAAGAGTTGTCTGAATGTGGTGTAGAGATATTGTCGCCATCCCAACCTGGAATTTACAAAGCTTACACCAAAAATGCCGAACAAAAAAAAAACTGTTGAAAAACACTCTTAAAAATGAAAGCTGGTGCTTGCATTTTGACGGGAGAAAAATTGGAAAGAAGGAATATCAGGTCGTAGTACTGAAAAATGCTTCTAGGGAAGTAAAATTAGGTGTACTAGTTCTGAATGATGGAAAAGCGTCGACGATATTTCACGGAATAAAAGAATTATTATGTGATTTCGACTTGTTGGAATCAATTAAGATGATAATTTGCGATACAACCAATGTGAATACTGGCAGACACCATGGTGTTGTCACTCGCCTACAAAATTTTTTGAAATCCTTTTCATTGCCCGCTCCACAGTATATTGGTTGTCAACATCATGTGCTAGATTTGATGTTAAAACATGTCATGGATGAGCTTTTAGAGGGAAAATCATCATTGCCCAATATTTCATACAATTTTATTTCAAATTTAATAGAAAATTACGATGATCTAAAAAAAGAGTGTATTAAGGTTAAAAGCATTAAATGGCGAAATGACATGCAATACTTATATGAATTGGTCGAATCTTTTAAATACTTCGAGAAAAATGGACGTTTGCCCTACATAAAATTTAAAGCAATACCAGCACTCAGTAATGCCCGTTGGAGTTCTAGAGCTATTTTGGCACTTTTAGCCTTTGTACTTATTCCTGAATATCGTTTGCAATTATATCCTATTTGTAAGTTTGTGTGCGGTGCTTGGAGCGAAATCTGGTTTTCCGATCATACTTTCAACAAAAATAATTCCGCCACACTACAGAAATCATTTGCCGGCTTCACAAAAGCAAATGAATGTTTTCTCAGACATTGGGTAAATAAACCATCAGCTATTGAGGAAGTTCAGCGAAGTAACATCTGCGCAGAGTGTGCAATTAATTGTGCAAGACATTTTACCATTGTGTAAATCATCACATACTTTAAACTTAAAACTTATTTCATATAACAATTGACAAAAATGTAAATATAAAAATATTAAAAAAAATAAAAATAAAAATCTGACTTTTTTTAGAAATCCATTTTTGCGCGGAACGTTTTTGAACCGAAATCACCTAAAAAAGTGATATTCATTACTTGTACAATATTTGCCACCACGTGGTGGTATGCCAAATTTTTCGTCAAAATTTGTTATATGCCTAATGTACATAAGTCTGTAAGCTACAATTGTAAAAAATTTTGCAAAGAAAAAATAATTAAATATTAAGCCATATTTTAAATAAAGCGCTTCTTAAGTTGGACTTAAGCATGTTTGTAAAAAATCATATGGACTTAGTCATTTTTGAAAAAAAAGTATAAAATTTTTCAGCCAAACTTATAGGCGAATTCTGTAAGCTGTCTCTAGTCACTAATAGAGACATTTTGTGGTCAATTTCAATTTTGAGACAATTTGGTATTCAGTAAGCTGTCTCACATCTCAAGTCTCAAAAAAGAGTCACTAATTTGTCAGCTGGTTGTAGGCAGGTTACAAACAAGAAAATATAGGGTTAAAAATTTAATAAGTTAAAAAATTTTTTAAATTTTTTTGAAATTATTTATAAATATTTAAAAAATTGATAATTAATGAATAAAAAAAAGAAAAAACAAAAATAATAAACTATCACCGATCCTGGGTTCGAACCTGCACCGCCCACGTTGTACCCCGAAACACTTACTACCTGTGCTATTGCACCATTTATTTGAGCGCTGTCAAATGCTGTACTTCAGATTTATGCATATCTGTTTTTACCACACATCAATGGTGAACTTTTTGTGATTTTCTACTGAAATCAGCGGAAGTCACAAAAATTGTCTCTAATGAAAAATCTCAAATTTAGTAACTTGAGATGAGACAGACTTACAGAATACAGCTATTAGACTTATTTGACATTTAAATCTTGGAAATTGAAATAAATATGTAACAACATGCAGTAGCAGAGCTCAATTCGATTCGCTGGAATGGACTTAAGCAATTTTGATTTACATTCACAATAGGACTTATTCAACTCTGAAAAAATCGCGAAAGTTAAATCCACTTTTTTAATCTTATTGGAAATAATTAAGTACATTTTGCGTTTTATATTATAGATTTGATCGCCTGGAAAGTAATTTATTTATTTTATTTATTTATTTATTTATTTATTGGTGAACAATTTGGTTGTAACTGTAAGACATAGTTTTTTGTAGTACATCATCTGCGTTTAGTTACAAAATAAATATCTGTAGCGGATTACATCATGCCCACCTATGTATATTACACACAGTGCCATCTACATATGTATCAACGTAACACAAATAGACTGACGTCTGGCACTACTTTAATTTGACATTCTCTTTTATTCTTAAAAACACGGTCATTATAATTTTCTGAGCTCTTGGAATTAGATGCGTGTGCAGCAATTGAAATTTCTTGTAATTTAGTTTATTAGTATTTTTGATTAATAAATGGCTATTAGCCATTAGAAAACTTGGTTTGTTCTTTATTTCACCAACGGAACCACCAAAGTGGTGACCCCGACGACGGGAACATCAATCAATTTTCTACGGCAGAACTTAAACCGCAAAAATTCGCCACTTACACACAATTTAGAGGCGAATCACATTTTTTCCATAACGGTAGTTCTACTTCATGAAAACTTCCCATTACGAATTGCGCTCCTTGGCTAATAAAAACAACAATAAATGTATACTCGACAAATTTGCTGAAAGTGCCGAGTCAAACTTACGTCGATTATTGCAGGGAGGTGGCACTGCAGGCATGAAACCAACAGAAATCTTATCTTACATGCGTCGATTAGAACCTGATCCTGGCAACGAGGAAATCATACATACACTATTCCTAGGAGAGATGCCACAATCCATACGACCAGTTCTAAGCGTTTGGGATGAGAAATATATAGAAAAGCTTGCAAAAATAGCAGACAAAATGCTCGAAACGGTAGCAACAAATACGAACAGCATTTTTATTTATTTATTTATTTATTTATTTTAAGTCGACGCTAAAAACAGGGGTCGACTGTAGAAATATCAACATGGTTTACAAAACAATATTACAATAGTGAATACAAATACATATGTATATAAAATGTATAAGAGAGAAAAATTAATTAACAGAACTGAGAAAAGCAAGAATTTTACTTATAAGATATAATTTTTCATTTATGCGGCTAACTGGATGGTTGAAGAGGCCGTGTCTCCAATCCACCCTCTCGTTCGGACGAATTATAAGTTTGAGGCTGAGTGGTTGAAGAGGCCGTGTCTCCAATCCACCCTCACAGTCAAACAATATATCCATTAAAGTTGCACGAAGAAGTCTGAAGAAACTACTGGATGGTTGAAGAGGCCGAGTCTCCAATCCACCTTCTCGTTCGGTTGATTTAATTGCTCAGGTTGAGTGTATTCTAAGGAATCTGAGAAAAAACGCAACGCAGACATCTTCAGACAATTCGATACAAGCCGTATCTGACACCACGTCCTCGTCCGAACTGAGTGCAGCACTGAAATCACTTTCCGCAAAGGTGAGGAAAATAAGTAATGATCTAAAATCTTTTAAAAACGGGAGAAGCCGAAGTAACTTTTGCTACCGAGCACAAAACATAACAACAAAAAAAGGTCATACTGAGGGGCAATGTCTATGTTTTTTCCACGCCAAGTTTGGAGACAACGCCAAAAAATGTCGACCAAACTGCTCTCGTTACAAGTCGGCAAACTGAAACGTCTGTCACCAATTACGCTGGTTGGCCGCAGCCCCAAAGCTGACAGCGTTGTAAAGTCAAACACTTGTGCCACCAACAACAAAACCAAGCACACAAACGAAAAGCGCTTATATGTCTGCGATAAAGGTACAAAACTAAACTTTTTGATTGATTCTGGGTCGGTAGTGTCTGTCTTACAAAGGTCGGCAGCGAATAGTAAAATAAAATAAAGTGAACTGCAATTGTATGCAGCGAATCAAACTGTTATACATACCTTCGGCAATCAAACAATAGAAGTCGATTTAGGCTTACGACGATCATTTAGCTGGTTATTCACCATAGCTGACGTTCATACAGCAATTATAGGAGCAGATTTTTTGGCTAATTTTCAGTTGCTTATAGATTTAAATAATAAGCGTCTCATTGATACGACAACGGGCCTCACAACGAGTGGTGGACTCATAAACACACATATTTTCGCCGTCTCAACGCTTTACGAAACCAACAAATTTTACAATATTCTTAAAGAATTTGTCGATGTTACTAAAGCCAACTCAAAACTCGATACTAGTAAAGTTTCTCATTCAGTTCGACACCGAAACGTCTGGTAACGCGGTAGCCAGTAGGCCACGTCGTCTCACAGGTGAAAGGCTCGAAACGGCTCAGGCAGAAGTTAATCCCTTGCTATAGCAAGTCATCTGCAGGGTTTCTAAAAGCTCTTGGTCTATCCCACTGCATATGGTGGCCAAGAAAACAGGCGGGTGGCGTGCGTGTGGTGACTACGGAAATTTAAATTCGATAACAGTCCCCGATCGTTATCCCATCGCCCACGTTCATGACTTCGCCAATAAGCTCCACGGTAGCACAGTTTTTTCCACCCTCGACCTCGTGCGGGCATACTACCGAATTCCGATGGCCGAAGAAGACATCAAAAAGACCGCTGTCTGCACGCCGTTTGGTTTAATTGAATTTTTGTTCATGCCTTTCGGCCTCAAAAATGCTACACAAACATTTCAGAGGTTTATGGATGAAATACGAGTATTTAGAGGCATCGATTTTGTTTTTTGTTACATCGACGACATTCTCATCATGTCCAGTTCACACGAGGAGCACGAAGAGCACCTTCGCATCGTTCTATCCATTTTACGTAAAAATGGCCTTAGCATAAACGTTAACAAGTGCCAATTTGGCCCATCCGAAGTATCTTTTTTAAGCTACGTGATTAATAAAGACGGCATAAGACCATCCGACATTCACGTAAAGGCAATAGCTGAGTTTAAAAGGCCACAAACATTGTGCGAGCTGGGTCGCTTTTTGGGTGTCATTAACTACTACCGTCGTTGTATACCACACGCTTCCGACATGCAAGCACCATTGAGCGATTTCATTCGTAACATTAAAAAAAACTATAAGCGAAAAGTGCCCTGGACAAAAGAAGCAGTCGACGCTTTTGAAGCCTGCAAACAAAGCGTAGTGAACGCAGCGGTTTTGGATCACCCAGCACCTTATGTCAAGTTAGCCCTTGTTTGCGATGCATCAAATGTGGCAATTGGTGCAGCCCTCGAACAACATGTGAACAATTCGTGGCAGCCTCTAGGGTTTTTTTCGAGGAAACTTTGTAGCACAAAGAAAAATTACAGCACCTATGACCGAGAATTACTTGCGGTTTACGATGCTATTCGCCATTTCAAGCATTTCCTCGAAGCACGCAATTTTGTAATCAAAACTGATCATAAGCCATTGATGTTTGCATTCCAACTATATAATTCGGGACACTTCACTGCACTCACCTTTGCACTCACTACCGAACTTTCAAAGAAATAAAAGAAATTAATCTTGGTTTTAACTCGGAAATATATTTATTCGGTTTGGCTCAGGCGCTAAATGACCGTCTTGGTCGAGATTTACGAATTGTGTTTTTTTTGTTTACAATTGCATTCTTCACTGACATTTGTTGAGTGCGGACGTGTTTTCACCCCCTCTCGTGTTCTTATTTTATTTATTTGCTTTTCATTCCTACCACTTATTATTTGTGAAATGGACAGTTTCTGTGCTAAGTGTGATAAAAGTTTGTCACGAGGTGACACTCATGTTGTGCCTTGTGGTGGCCTTTGCAATAACTTATTCCACCGCACTTGCTGCGAAGGCAATATGGCCGCATACGATGTGGACTTGCTAATAAAGAATCGCAACATAAGGTATTTCTGTGTGGATTGCTTGGGTTCGTTTGACAGGCTTTGCAGGGCCTACGATACTGTGTTGGCCTCACATAAAGCTAGCCTGGAGACCTCGTTGATAGCCATCGACATGAAATTCAAAGATTTATTTGCCGAAATTGCTATAATTAAAAGTGATATTCAAAATCATCTCAACTCCGACATAAACAAAAACAATGAAAAGTGTATGGAAGTGATGACCGATGGCGTTAATACATTAAAGAATGCTGTTGACTCTATCAACGCTACGAAGCAGTTAATTAGTGATAATAATAGTTGTGCACTCACTCCAAATGCTCTATCGCCTTCACCTTCTTTCATATCGCCGTGCATGCATTGTCATATGCAATATCACTCACCTGTTCTTTCTGGTTCTAATACTACTGTAACTAACAGTGGTCATCCTACATTAACATCTGATCTGACTTACGTCCAGCGTTCATCTACGCCAGCTGTCGCTGTAAACGAATGTCATGCTGCTTGTACAAATGCTAATGCTACTGCTAATGGCAATGACAATGCTGCATGCAGTGGGGCTAACATTACAAAGTCTCGTAAGAGAAAGACTGTACGGAACAGTGCTAATTCTGTTAATGCTTTTAAATCTGCTGCTGCTGATAAAACTACTGCTGTTGCCGAACATTTTTCCGCTGATACCTTCACTGCTTCTTCTGTTATCGTTGCTGGTAATCCTACGAGTGCTACTAATTCTGTTAATGAGGACAGAACGAATTCTGTAAATGCTTCTAACTCTGCTGCTTCTGCTATTATCTCTAATAGTGGTATTGCCGCTCTACCTGCGGTTAACGTTATTAATGTTCTTGGCAATGTTGAAGATCTTAATAATGATATTAATGAAGTGCAAACTGCTGTTTCCAGAGAGGTGATTGCTGTGCCGCCTCCTAGATCGATCTTTGTATCACGGCTGCACTCATCGTTGTCGGAAGCTGACATTGTCAACTATATTGTATCTAAGCTTGGCCTTACACCAACTAAATTAAATGTCTTTAAGTTTAATTTTAAGTATGACAGGGACATTTCTTCTTTTAAAATATCAGTCTCTGAGGCATATATTGATATAGTACTTGAAAATTCTTTTTGGCCGAAACATTCGGTTGTACACCTGTTCACAAAAAAGTCGAAATACGTGAGGAATCCAAAAAACTTAATGAACGGAGCGCGAACAGCGCAAAGTTAACAATCAACTACCAAAACGTCCGTGGCCTACGCTCGAAATTAAGTAATTTTTTACTTAATAGTTTTGTGTTCACTGCAGAAGTTATAGCTTTTACTGAAACCTGGTTAAAACCGGATAATTTTAATTTTGAAATTTTTTGTAGTAAGTACGTAGTTTATCGACTGGATCGTGTAGGAAGAGCAGGTGGCGTCCTTATCGCTGTCTGCTCAAACCTTCAATCCGAGTTGCTAGCGTGCGATATCGCAACTGACATTGAATTCGTAGCAGTAAAGCTGTCTCTGGGTTATTTCAGTTTATACATTTGCTGCTCTTATATACCGCCTCGGTCGGATATGCATGTTTATACACGCCATAGCTTAGCTATCTGCAATTTGCACTCTCAATTGCGAAATAACGACCGTCTAGTAGTTCTTGGTGATTTCAATATACCATCTGTAAATTGGATCAATATGAGTGACTCGAATTTTATGACCCACACAACTCAGCATGAGTTTCTTGATAGCCTGTGTGACACATCTCTTCTTCAATTTAACAAATTTCTTAATTGTAAGAACAAGATGTTGGATTTAGTGTTTGCGGATGATTCTTCGGGTACTACTCTCAGCCGAATTCCCCCCTTATCCCTTCCTGAAGACCCTTTACATCCTACGCTTGAGATAGTACTGGATTTCATTCAACCTGCAGTGGCTGAAATATCAAAAGCGAAATCTCGACCCCGTTCGAGATGTTTTTATAAGCACCCTTATCGCGAGTTTTATTTCCGCCCGAAAGTATTCACAGTTTTTGTTCACCCTATCGCAGATAGTGGCGAACACATTTTTCATGTTCGAAAAGCATTCCGCCTTATTGGCAATGCTTTGTTCGGGCGAAATGAACAACGGAAAATGCCAAATTTGTTCACTCTTATTTTACAAGCGAACAAGAGAAAAAGAAATGTAAGTAATTTTTTGTTTGAATATTGATATTCTTATAAATATGTACATATGTACTTTTATTATTAGGAGTAAATCTATTAATAATGCACAATCGGAAATGCTGCTGGATAAAATGTTGCAAAAACCCGACATTGCAAGAGGATTTTCAAAAGAGAATCGGGAAAAAGTGGCGGACTTTTGGAAGCAGCTAACTGTATCTTTAAACAGCCTTGGCCCACCTGTTAAGAGTGAAGCGGAGTGGAAAAAAGTAAAATTCCTTTATTGCTATGTATGTAAATTATTTTTTTTAAGAAAAATTATCTTTTATTAGGTATGGAATGACCAAAAAAGATACGTAAGGAAAAAGTATCGAAAAATGTTTTATACGAGAAGGGTACAGGAGGCGGGCCCAACAAAACGAAGCAACTTTCAAGTGCGGAAGAGACTATATACCAACTGCTGGATTTGAATGATTCATTTGAAGGCATTGAAGACTCTCATCGCTACGGAGTTCCGGCAAAAAAGGCAAAACCCTGTTCGCCAATCCAAATTTTAGCGAACATCGTACTATGCGATGATGACGTTCCTGGTTGCAGCACTGATTTGCCTACAAGCATGCCGGACAGCCAACCAGTTCAATATCAAACCAGTCCAGATTGTGATCCTGTTGCTGCTGAGCGTGAATGTCAACCCAGCGATAGCAGCTTTCAGCCAGTTCCGCAGAGTAGGCCAAATTCTGCCAAAAAAATGACAAACTCAGAACTAATTCTGAAGGAAATCGAAACCCAAAAAGACCTATGTGGTAAATTGGGTGAAATATTAACAGAAATAAAGCCGAATAATGCTGAAATATGTAGGAGACTTGACCGTATGTGCGATATAAAAGAAAAAAAATTTGTTGAATTGAAGGAGCACAATCTTAAAATGGAAAGGTTGCGTAAGCGAGAACTCGAGGAGCAAATCGAGTTTAACAGAAGGACGTTAGAACTTAAAGAAATGAAAATAGAAATCCTGAAAAGAAAATCAAAAGATTAGCTTAACATTTTTTAATATTTTTTTGGTAAAGTAATTTTCAATGAACTAAATAATTATTATTTATTTAGTTAAGTATTTTTATATGTATATAGTTCAGTGCAATGCGGTATTTGTGTTACTTTTTTATATCACGATTAGGGTGTAAGTTTATTGATATTTATGTTTGCTTTTTACCACAAACAAGTTGGACGACAAAGGTACCTTAATACTTTTAAATAAAAATAATGACTGAGTTTTAATTAGTATGTTTTATTTAAAGAGTGTTTGTGATTTCTGTACGAATACGCTGAGCTGCGACTATATAGGTCCTGTTTACTTCGCCAATATGTTGATTATTTAATATAGAAGTCTCGTTCAAATATCCGTTATCAGACGGTATTGTAAAATTTGCTTCACTTTTGTAATGAAGCAAATGTTGTGTAGAGCTGCGCAAACGTTAATTATTTTGACTGCCTTTGCAGGAGCATAATACAACTCTCTTGCACTTAGAAGACACCTCCATCGGTTTTTAAGAACACCATTTGTTCTTTCGATTATATTTCGACAACGCGTGTGTACTTCATTAAATTTTGCCTCAGGCGATCCACTTTCTGGTGTTCTGTATGGAGTAAGTAGCCAAGGCTCTAGAGGGTACCCAGCGTCACCTGAAAACTTTGTTATTTTAAATGAATTCGTTTTATTGATTTTAAGCTACTACCTAGTAGACGGGCTTTGCTGTGACTTTGCAAATAATTCTGTTCCATCTCTGATCTTATGTCGCTTATGTTCCATATAAAGGCGTCGTGACAAGCACCAGGGCGAGTAGCATCGATAGCAAGAATTCTTAGATTGCTGTCACATACCTGGAAAAATATTTATGTACATATGTATATAATTTATATTTTATTTCAACTTAAATTATATGCACAGCACTCACCAGCATAACATTTAAGCTGCATTTGCCTTTTCTGTTGTAAAATTGGTGAACGTTCTTTGAAGGGGTTGTTATGTTCACGTGCGTTCCATCAACACACCCTACAACTCCTGGTATTCCGAACTTGGTATAAAAATCGTGTGCAGTTTGACGTTGCTCTTCTATAGTCGGCCAAGTTATCCATTGTGGACAAAGCAACGGTTCCAAAATGTTCAATACCTCTGAAAGTACCTCACTGAAACATGATTGGCTAAGACCCACCTCATGGTCCTTTCCAACGCCTTTTTGATGTCCTCCCTCTGCGAAAAAACGAAGACATGCGCTCAACTTTACAATTGGTGGAACTCCAAATTTTTGCTTCAATGGTTGCAAGGAGTTTGTAAGAATATCTAGCAAATATTTGAATGCCGGCTTGCTGACCCTGTAATATTGCCGAAATCTAGTTGAAAAAAAGTTAATTTGTTATTCAAAAGTGCAGAAAATGGTAATTTTTAACTTACAGTGAATCACTTAGCTCCAAAGGGTTAGAACTGTCCCTTAATTGCCTCCGAATCGCTTTCACGTTCATATTCTCCTCGCGCTCAATCAATGCTAACCTAAGCGCAATACTAAACATGTTTTTATAATTTTTTAGTCTCTATTTTTGTTTTATTTTAAGAAAATGTGTGCTTGTTTACAAAATTTACACAATTGCAAGTAATTTATTTGTTCGCAATTAATTCACAATAGAGCATCAGCTGTTTCGAAGTGAACATTCGTTCGCCCGAAATTGCCGATAGGCGGAACTAGTTCGCCCGAACAAAAAAAATGAAGGCGAACACTTGTTCGGGCGAACTCTGCGATAAGGGTGAAGGTAAATTTTGATGAGCTCAACGAGTTAATTGCTGCTCACGACTGGTCGAACCTCTATGAGTGCAATAATGTAGAGCTAGCGACTTCCATATTTTATAGTTCTATCGAAGAATTCTTTGACAGCTGTGTACCCCTTAGTTTTGTTAGGGCTACAACGGATAAACCGCCTTGGTTTTCTAGGCAACTTGTTAGATTGCATAATATAAAGTCTAGGCTCTACAAGCGTTTTAAAATATCTAGGACACCTGTGAATTTTTCAAAATATTTAGTGGCGCGCTCCAATTTCCATCGTCTCAATGGACAATGTTATAAAGACTACTTAACCTGCTGTAAATTTCAGTTCAGTAGAAATCCAAAACGATTTTATAGTTTTGTTAACTCAAAAAGGAAAACATCTGGATTTCCATCTTCTTTTGTTTATGGGTGTAAAAATGCCAGCACCGATTACGACATTGCGGATCTATTAGTCTACTTATTCGTCAAATTTTGTTCTATCATCTACGTTACCCGTATAAATTGGAGAGTTCTAATTGCATTTTAAGCCCTTTCATCGACAAAGACACCGTTCTTAAAGGTCTTCTTTCACTCAAACCGATATTTTCTCCGGGTCCGTATGGCGTACCCAGTTGTGTGCTAAAATACTGTGCTGAAAGTCTATCCGAACCGATCTTAAAAATATTTAAACTGTCTTTGGAATCCGCGTCATTCCCATCAATTTGGAAGAAATCATTTATTATACCCTTACATAAAAATGGTAGCAGGTCTAATATTGAGAAGTATAGAGGCATAGCTAAACTCTCAGCTATCCCTAAACTTTTTGAACAGGTAATTACGTTCCAACTCCAATATACTTGTAGGTCTTTATTATCACCTTGCCAACACGGTTTTGTAAGTCGCAGATCTACAACTACCAATCTGTTGGAATTTACTTCCTTAGTTATGGACGGTTTCCTGAATGGCAAGCAAACGGATGTCATTTATACCGATTTTAGCAAAGCATTTGACTCTGTTAATCATGCGCTTTTAATTAAGAAACTTGATCTACTTGGTTTTCCTGAACATTTATTACATTTCATTGAAAGTTACCTGGAAGGTAGGACTCAACGAGTTTTGTTCAAAAGCACATTTTCGAAGTCAATTGACGTAACCTCGGGTGTACCTCAGGGTAGCCATCTGGGCCCATTGCTTTTTACGCTGTTCATAAATGACTTACCTAAGGTTATCTTACATTCTCGAGTTCTTATGTACGCAGATGACGTTAAAATCTGTTATACTTATCTGCCATCGGACTCGTCCTGTCTCGACCGCTTGCAGGTCGATTTAGACTTATTTCAAAGTTGGTGTACAGCAAACTTACTTGTTTTGAATTACTCTAAGTGTAATCAAATGACATATCACCGTGTGAAACCAGTTATAACATCTTATATGCTAAACGCGTTACCTTTGGAGCGTATATCTGTTGCAAAAGATCTGGGTGTAATATTTGATCCCAAATTGAGTTTTACTATTCATATTTCATCTACTATAAACAAAGCAAATGGGGTACTTGGGTTTATAAAGCGATGGGCTAAAGAGTTTGATGACCCTTATTTCACCAGGATTCTTTACACCTCATTAGTACATCCAATTCTGGAGTATTGCTCCTGTGTTTGGTCTCCGAGCTATCAAAATCGCATCAACCGGATCGAGTCGGTCCAGAAACAGTTTTTAATTTTTGCATTGCGAGGTCTCAATTGGGATTCGAGTCTTCACCTACCACCGTATAGGAATAGACTTCTCCTTATTATATTGCCAGCGCTAGAAGACCGTAGAATATTACTCGGCGTAATGTTCATTCACAAATTAATTATCGGAGAGGTTGACTCTCCCGACCTGGTTAGCAGACTACATTTTGCAGTTCCTGTTAGGACTTCCAGACATTTTGTGCCCTTCTATTTGCCTCTTTGCAGGCAAAATTTTGCCAGAAATAACCCCATGCGAATTTGGTGCTCACGTTATAATGAGTTGTACAACTGTATCAGTTTCGAATTTTCAACTGCCGCCCTGCATACGGCCATATCTACTCTAGATCTTAGCCTGATATTTTAATATTTTCTTTTTGTTATTTAATGTGATATTATATATATATTATATGTTAACTAAATGTATATAATTTTTGTCCATAACTTTAATTTTGGCTTTGTATACATTCTTCTATATTTTATATTTTATCCCTTTATACTCAATAGTCGATCGCTATATGTTTTGAGTCGACTTTAAACTTAAAAAAAAATAAATAAATAAAATAAATAAATATGTATGTGTTTTGTGTTGACAATTAGTTGGTGCGTGACTGTGTAAGTGTGTGTGTGTGGTGTGGTGAATGCTGGCGGCAGGGTTGCACCCGCCAGTGTTGTGGCTAATCTAGCCATCCCGGCCCCCCTAGGCGAGTGATCAGCCTAGAAGTCGTTGCAGCTGCTGCAGGGTCTCCACGAAATTGCTGAGCCCGGTTGGGCGACGACGGCCTCGACTTGCTGGCTGTGTCTGGTAAGCGGATGCTGCTGGACGGCGATTACGGGCCACGCGATGAGTCCATATTCGTGGACGCTGTGGTTGTTCCGGTGGTACGGTGGGCGCTGTTGCGGCCCTTGGAGTGAAAGTGTGCGGTGCTGCAGTGGACACTGCTCGTGCTCGTGGCACGGTAACCGCAGAGCGGATTGTTGGTGTCGGGGCGACTTCTCGATTTCCATATTCATGATTATCTGTATGGATAGAAATTATGGACTTTAGTGTCTTATTAAGTATAGGGGTGCTTGAGTTTAGCACTTGATCAACATCTGGTTTCAAATGTGATATGATTATTGTATCTTTTATACGGGTTTTTAGTTGCGGTATAATTTCACGTTTAGTTCGAGGAAACGAGAGTCCTTCGAGCTACCTCTTTACGAGTGAGGTATTTGTTTCGGATAGCAACATCGCTTCGTTGGATGAATTGCTCCGTATTTGATTTTATATTGATTAAAAGTTATTTGCGCCATCGGTATTAGCGGTATTAGACTCGGTTGGTAGAAAACAAAGTTTTACGAGCGGTCGAGTTAGTTTGCCGTTTTGCGTACGTAGGTCAACTACTCGGATGTGACCGTCGGAACCGTAATGTACCTTTTCGATGCGGGCTAGCCGCCATTCGGTAGGAGGTAGACATTCGTCATGAATTAAGACGCATGCTCCAATTTTAGGTGCTTCTTGTGTATTTTTCCACCGATATCGTTTGTGAAGGTCTTTAAGATATTATTCCTTCCATCGGCGACTAAACTCATGATGGAGGATTTTGATCCGTTCCCATCGATTTATGAGGGAGAGTGAGTCCACGTTTTTTTCTGGTATGGCCAGAAGTGTCGCTCCTCTAAGAAAATGCCCAGTCGGAGGGATCTTGCGAGAGTGATGATAGTGGCCGTGAGTTTAAAACGGCTTCAACTCGAATGAGTAGCGTAGTGTACTCTTCAAATGTAAATTTATTATTGCCAGCGGTTTTTTTGAAATGCGATTTAAAGCTTTTAACCGCTGATTCCCATAGTCCACCCATATCTGGGGCACTTGGAGGGATAAATTGCCAATTAATGCCTTGAGGTGCGTATTTTGAAATGATGTGCGGCGAGACTTCTTTGGCGAACTGTATGAACTCCTTTTCGGTAGCTCGTTGGGCGCCGATAAAGGTTTTGCCATTGTCGCTCATCATTTTCGAGGGAAATCCTCGCCGTCCGACAAAGCGTGCAAATGCCGCGAGAAAAGCTGCAGTTGTCAGATCTGAACATAATTCTAAATGTACGGCTTTTGTCCTGAAGCATACAAAAACAGCCACGTAACCTTTCATTGTGGTAGAAGACCTTAACATCGAGGCCTTTAGCTGGAAAGGCCCGGCAAAATCTACACCAGTGATGGTGAAAGGCATTGAATAATTGCAGCGTTCGGGTGGTAGAGCTGCCATGATCTGCGTGCGCATCTTTTGCTTGTGTAGCGTACAGACGTTACACATAAAGATGCATTTTTTGATCAGGGGCTTCAATCGAGGAATATAATACTCTTGTCGGATCATTTGTTGCATTAGCCTGTGCTCGGCGTGTAGCATTAAGAGGTGGAGATAGTTGATAAAGATTGTGGCAAATACGGATTTTTCCGGTATTATTATTGGATGCCGCTCATTGTAGCTCAGACTGGAGTTCGCAAGCCTGCCATTGGCACGAAGCAGTCCTTTAGAGTCTACAAAGGGGTTAAGTACTAAGAGTGTGCTCTTTTTGTGGATGGGCTTTGATGCCATTAACAGTGATCGTTCACTACTGTAATAGCGAGTCTGCGTGGACTCGATTAGGGCTATTTTTGCCCGTTGCAAGTCTTGATGCGTAAGTGCATAGCTTGCGGTATTGGATATCCCTTTCACCTTATTCTTTAAGCGATTTACAAATTGAAACATATACGCTATTACTCTTAAGGCTCGGGGGAACTCTAGGATGTCTGTATCCTCCAACGTTGTATGAAAGCCTTCTATTCTTCTACTTTCTGGGGCTATTATATTGCGCGCAGGCGACTTTGGTCATACTTCAGGTGATTCGACCATCCAGTTGGGGCCATTCCACCATAGTGTGGTGGTTGTAAGGTGCAGGGGTTTGCAGCCTCTTGTTCCAAGATTCGCAGGGTTATCAGCACTGGCTACGTGTCGCCAAGTTGCTGGCCCAACCAAGGCAAGGATTTGAGCTGTGCGGTTAGAAACGTATGTTTTCTACGTATGTGGTGGCTTTTCTAGCCATGCTAGGACGATTTCTGATTCTGTCCATAAATATAATTTCCTATTGCTCAGGTTTAAATATGCTTGTACGGTCGAGGCTAATTTCAATTCAGAAATTCACCCACCGAGGTATTTGTATCTCGTAGATAGTGTGCAAGTTACTTGCAAATTGGGACCATTTTATTAAGCGGAGTGGTTTCACCACTTCGTCCCAATCGGTTCCATCTAGCCATAATTCTTGGATGGGGATTGTTGCTTGTATCATGATTGGTGCAAGCCATCCTGCGGGGTCAAAAAGTTTTGCCACAGATGACAAAATTTGTCTTTTCGTTTTTGCGGATTTTGCAGATACCGACTCAAGAGTGTAAGAAAATTGATCTGATATTGCATTCCATTGTATGCCCAGAGTTTTAGTGGTGCTCTCTTTTTCAAACTTTAGAAAATTAGTATCTAGCAAGTTTTCTTTATTTATTTTTGCCAGTATTTCTGGATGGTTGGAAGTTATCTTTTTTAATGGAAACCCTGCTGATTCGAGGGCTTCGATAACTTGCGCTAGTGACTCGCACGCTAATGGAAGGCTATGGCTTCCCGACAGTATGTCGTCTACGTACGTTTGAGAGCTAAGCACCGGGGCGGCTAGTGGTAGTTTTTCTTTCGTATCTTTTGCCAGTTCGTATAGTGTACGAATGGCTAGGAAAGGGGCGCAGTTTACGCCAAATGTCACCGTTTTTAGCTTGTAGTCGCTTGGACTGCTAGGTGAATTGCGGAATATAATGCGCTGGTAGTCTTGGTCGTCGTAATGTACTAGGATTTTTCTGTACATTTTTTCGACGTCACCATTGAATACGTATTTATACATCCGCCACTGTAAGATAAGTAGCATTAAGTCGGGCTGTAATGTTGGACCCGTGTATAAAACGTCATTTAATGAATTGCCTGAGCTTGTGCATTTAGATGCATTAAACACCACTCTTACTTTTGTTGTAAGTTTTTCGGGTTTTATAACCGCGTGGTGTGGGAGATAAAATGAGGCGTGTTTGCCTTTTGTAATTTTTTCATAGGAATTTGCTGGTTCCATATGATCTAGTGTTAGATATTCCTCAAGAACGTTGTCATATGAGGTTTTTAGCTCGCCTTTTTAAGTAGGTTTCTTTCCATACTTAGAAACTGCTGTAGAGCTGAGGTTCGTGAGTGACCTAAGGCGAGTGTATCAGGAAATTGTTGTTTGAATGGTAGTCGTACGACGTACCGCCCGTTTTCTGATCTCGTAGTTGTGGACTCGTAGAAGTCTTCACAATACTTGTCGTCAGCTGTAGTAACGGGTATTGGGGGTAGTTCTTCTACCTCCCAGAATTTTCTTAATTGTGAGTTAAGATAGTCATTCGCAATATCTTCCACTTGCGTTGTGAAGCTGGAGATTTTCTCTTTGACTTGACCGCTTAAAATCCATCCAAAGATGGTATTTTGGGCTAGTAGGTTGTTGGAGATTTTCTCAACACCTTGAAGTATTCTTTGGGGGATTAGATCGCTTCCCAATAATATGTCGATTTGATCGGGTGTATGGCAGTTGGGATCGGCTAGTTTCAGATGTGAAAACTTTTGCCAGTGTTCGCTATTTATGTTATAGCTTGGTAGCATATTCGTAAGTCGCGGCAGAACAATAGCTTGTGCTTCTATTCTTTGGTCCGCGCTTGTTGAAACCAGGGTCATGAAGCAGATTTTATTTGAGTTTTGAATAACTCTTCCGCCCATTCCTGATGATGGCTGAGTTGGCTGATTTTGTTGGTAAATTTAAACTTTTTTGTACCTTAGATGCTATGAATGATCGCTGTGATCCCTGATCTATTAAGGCCCTTAGTTTAAATAGTTCTCCTCTGTGTTCGATGGAGACTATTGCTGTCGGTAACAGTGTTTTGCTTTCATTTTCTGAATGAAGCGTTTGTACTCTGGCTGCATTTGAGCAGCATGGTTGTTCTTGACAACTTTCGGGATTCCCTCTTTCGGGATTTTCCGATCTAGCAGTTGCAGCTAGTCCCGTGGTTCTTTTAGCATTTGAAATGTTTTGGGCATTGTTATAATTATTATTATGGAGCATCGAATGATGTCTCCTACGGCAATATGAGCAAGTGTATTGACTCGCACATGTCTGTGCAGTATGAGTAGGCGATAGGCAATTGTTGCAAAGTTTCTTAGTTCTGACTAAGTTATTTCTTTCGTTTATTGATAAATTTCTAAATTTCTCGCAAGATCTTAGTTGATGCCCTCCACTGCACAGTTCGCATGACATATTTCTATATTGTTCAGATGTGAACGATTGAGATTTATTGAAACTCTTGTTATTAGAATTATATTTATTGGCTTGGGGTTTAAAGAAGCTTCTATTATGGTCTTCGTTTATATTTCTCGGCTTTTATGCTTTATTATCTACCCGTTCTGCAATTTCGAACTGGGTGGTGAGGAAATCTTTCATTTGTTGCCACGTTGGGCATTTTTTTCGAGATGAGAGCGATTGCTCCCATAAGATTAAGGATTTTTCTGGTAATGTGGCAGCGCAAATATTGACCAGAATTGGGTCAGAGTTTTCAGTGGGAATTTTTTGGGTTTCTAGAACCGACAAACAGTTTGTTACTGTGGATTGCAATGTGAGGAATTCTTCACTAGTTTCTTTTTGAATTTTTGGTAAATTCATTAAGGTCGTTATTTGTTTATCGACCAAGACTCTTTCATTTTCGTATCTAGCTTTTAACGCTTCCCAAGCCAGATTAAAATTGTCATCGTTGAGTGCGAACTGTTTTACTATAGCCGCTGCTTGACCTTTTGTTTTATTTCGCAAATGGTATAATTTTTGCGCTTGTGATAGCTTTGGGTGGTTTATGTAAACGGCTGAGAACATATCCCGGAAGGATGGCCATTGTTCATAACCCCCATGAAATACTTAAGTATCACAGGCTGGCACTTTGAGATATATGCCGGAACTTGTGTCGTTCATTTGTTTTTGGGGCAGCTCTACTCGCTGGGGTGGAGTCGGTGCAGTTATAGGCTTAAGAAGTTTTAATTGATCGGAGATCATAGCCTTTGCTTCTTCATATTGGTCTAAGCAGTTTTCGTATTTCGAATAAGCCGAGTCTTTGAAATTGTCAGGCAACTCTGAATCATCGGTTTCGATGATTGCGTCATATGCCGATTGGAGTCGTGTCCAAAATTTGTCGAGGGACTTTTCTTTCACCTCTAGAACAGACACTTTCCGCAATGAATCTTGCGGCTGAAAATTCTTTTAATTTGTTTGGGCTTACACCGCGTTTTGAGCGGGTGCTTTCCCCAGGGATATTTTGAGGGTTTTCCTCGTCGCCTTTCTTAGGCACATCTAATTGTTGGGGTGGGGCCATATTGTGTATATTTTACAATATGCGTATGTATGTATAAATTAGTTAAAGTATGTATATATACTTTATCGTTTTTGTTTTGCTCGCTACTGTATTTTCTAGCGCGTTATTAGTATAAATAAATATTTATGCCTAGCTAGTGTATTTTGTAGCGTTATGAAGCAGGAAAATTTGTTTTTATAGTACCGGTTTTTTTTTTTGTACGCTGCTTTTATTTTGCACGCGACTGTTTTTTCTAAATTGGTTTTTTCTTGTTAAGAAATGTCCAATACTAATTGTAATTCTTACCGCTTATTTTTTCCTTATATATTTTTTGTAACTACTTACAGTATTTTTTGTAACTTTTTGTCAATTTATAAGTACATACTTCCACTATTTTTTGGTGGGTATGTTTAGACCGGTTACCCAAATGTACTTATGTAAGTGTGTGTGTGTGGTGCGGTGAATGCTGGCGGCAGGGTTGCACCCGCCAGTGTTGTGGCTAATCTAGCCACCAACAAAAGGCAGAGAAAGCATCACCACGGCAACTACGTCACTTAGATTTCATATCTCAGTTCTCAACAACAATTGTTCATGTTAAGGGCACTGAAAACACAGTTGCAGATGCTCTTTCGCGATTAGAGGCGATTTCAATGCCATCGGCTATAACTCTGGCTGACATAGAGAAATCGCAAGCTGACGACGAAGAATTACAATCAATTTTACGTGGCGACACATCACTCAAACTGCAATCAGTTCATTTTGACAACTGTTCGGTTTATTGGGACATATCAACTGGTAATGTGAGGCCCTATGTCCCTGAAAAATTACGATACAAAGTTTTTTCAACAGTGCATGGCTTATCACATCCGAGTGGCAGATCTACGATTCAGCAAGCACGACAAAAGTACGTTTGGCCGTCTATGAAAAAGGACATTAATCAATGGGCTAAAACTTGCATCTCGTGCCAGCGTGCAAAAATAAACCGCCACAACAAATTATTACCTCAAAAAATTTATTTGCCTGACAACAGATTCGACCATGTCCATTTGGACATAATCGTTATGCCACATTCGCAAGGGTTTCGCTACTGCCTCACTATGATCGATCGGTTTTCTCGTTGGCCCGAGGCCATACCATTGATAGACATCACATCGGAGACAATCGCAAACGTTTTTTGGGTCCATTGGATATCCAGGTTTGGGTGTCCAAAGGCAATCACGACGGATCAAGGCACCCAATTTGAATCTGCCCTGTTTAAAAACTTAAGCAGGCTTGTTGGCTGCCAACACATACACACAACGGCATACCATCCCCAATCCAATGGGATGATAGGCAGGGTGCAATAGCGCCTTGTGAAATAAAGCCTTTAAGGCCTTATTACACTATTGAAAGTGAAATAAGGTCTTTATTCAAAAAAAGGCTTTATTACACTTCGAAAGAGAAATAAGGCCTTATTGCCCCTTCATTTTTTTTAATGAAACAATAATATTCTAATTCTTTTTGTATTTTATTGAATAGTTACACACAAATTTCACGTTAACCAAAGTGGGAAACGTGGAACGCGGAAGGACATCACCGTGATGGTAGCCACGGCTATGGCACACACCCGGAGTTGGAATGGCGTAGCCCAGGGTTATTTTTTGAAGCGCGGCCAAAGGCCGCCTCTGCCGAAAGGTGTTCTGCACATAAAAAACGTGGATCGGGCCTCGTTAACAATAATCCGAAGGGGGAAAAGCAATATGTTGTTTCTGAGAAAAGTTATTAATGAAAAACCGAAAATTGACCCGGGTCAGATCCCCAATTCGGGGCCCGATCCACGTTTTTTATGTCCGGGAAAGTATTACTCAAGGAAGAAATAATTATATGTTGTTTAGTTTTTATGAAAAATGTGTTCTATTTAATGTAAAATAACTAGTACAATTTTGATCACAATAAATAAAATAAAAATTCTTCAATTATTTACTTAAAATCGTGAAAATGGTCCGGGGAATGGCCGTGGGGGTGGGCCGCGGGCGCGGACGCACGAACCGGCGGACGCGGATGGGAGCGTGGGCGGACGCATAGCCGGAAATAAAATCTTCGTGATAACCCCAATCATATCAGTAGTTGGTTGGCTCTATTGCACAATTGGGTAAATTTTTATAAAGGCTTTATTTCTCTTTCGAAGTGTAATAAAGCCTTTTTTGAAATAAAGGCCTGGCATCGTTCATTGAAAGCAGCTCTAATGTGCAGCACCCAAATTCCATGGACGAAACTGTTACCAGTTGCACTACTAGGTCTGAGAACATGTTATAAAACCGACCTAAAGGCTTCAGCTGCTGAGATGCTATACGGTACAACGATTCGCGTTCCAAACGGGCTTGTAGCAGATTCCGAAACACCATCCGATCCTCACGTGTGTATTGAAAAGTTTAGAGCGCAGATGCGAGCTATACGACCAACACCAGTTGCACATCACAACAACAACAATAAATTGTTTTTACTCAAAAGTTTGAATGATTGCACCCACGTTCTTTTACGTACGGATGCAATTAAACAACCACTTGAACCGCCATACACAGGTCCGTATGAGGTTGTGAGCCGAGAATCAAATCGCGTTTTCATCATTCGATTCAACGAAAAAGACGTAGCAGTATCAGTCGATCGTCTCAAGCCAGCTTATCTAGCGACGACTGATAATAGCAACAACATTGCGCAACCAGTAAGTTATCCGGCGGTCAACCGATAAAAAGACGCCTTCGTGTACGCTTTTCCCAAACGTGACCAAGTCACTAAAGAGGGAGTACTGTAGCGGATTACATCATGCCCACCTATGCATATTACACACAGTGTCATCTATGTATCAACGTAACACAAATAAGCTGACGTCTGGCACTACTTTAATTTTACATTCTATTTTATTCTTAAAAACACAGTCATTATAATTTTCTGAGCTTTTGGAATTATCTGCATGTGCAGCAATTGAAATTTCTTGTAATTTAGTTTATTAGTATTTTTGATTAATAAATGGCTATCAGCCATTAGAAAACTTGGTTTGTTCTTTATTTCACCAACGGAACAACCAAATATCATTATTAGTACTTAATCTAAAGTAAAAGCAAGAGTAGCTTCGAAGATTATAGTTAGAGACCTGGGCCCTTACTCTGTAGTTCTATTCTAAAGAAATTTCGTTCGCTTTCGAGCGACTCGTACTCTTTAAAGAATTTTCGATTAGAATACATTCGTTGTTCGATTTCCATTTTGTTCCCTTCGGATTTGATTTCTCCCCTTTCGTTTGTATAAAATTGTCACAAATGTCAAAATAGTCGAATGTTAGAAAATTCTATTCTACAATAATTTATCAAACGAAAATCAACAAAAATGTAAGTTCCTATGAATAAAATCAAATATTTCTCTTTTTCTCATCAAAAAATCGATTACAGGGCAGAAAGATTTAAGCAGCCAAATACGAAACCTCGACAGTTTGAGATTATGGTGCAGTTTATGAAGGAACATAGCGATTTAGCCAAAGGTCAAATAAAGGGCTTAGCTGCAAAGCAAACAAGTAATAATCTTTGGAGAAGATTGGAAGCGGAGCTCAATGCATGTGGACCTCCATCACACAACTTTGCTGAGTAGAAAAAGGTAATATTTATTATTTTCCCACCAAATTTGTATAAAGCACGTTTAACTATTATAGATATGGGCAGATTATAAAAGCAACGCCAAAGCTAAGCTGCGGAGAAATAAAGAAAATATGTCCGGCACCGGAGGAGGACTGTCACGTATATTTGTATTGACTCCGTTAGAGGAAGAAGTGGTTGCGCTATTAAGCATGCATTATGCTGTTAATGGCGAGCCACAAACGGTGCGTTTCGGGGCAGACGTGCCATCGTGTAGCATAGCGAATAACAACATCAACACAGATGAGCAACCGATTTCCCTCTCCCCCAATATGGTGATTAGCAGTATTGCTGCTCTTCCAACGTCCATTTCTCCACCGGCTCGTGCACGCTCAGTACCTCCAGGAAAAGAGAATTTGTTGAAACTGCAGGTAGAAAACCAATGCGCGTATCACGACAGTTCAATTAAAAAGTTGGTTGGAGAAAACTGATGCTAAAAAATTAAAAATAAAAGCAAGGCGTGATACTAAGGGATAGGTGTAAGTTAGTTTTTTGTAGTTTAGTTTTTTGAATAATTTTTTTGTTTTTTGTTTTTTTTATTTTCTTATAATTTATGTTAGCTTGAAAACATAAATATTATTTCAGTTTAGGTTTTTAATGTATTTTTTTGTTTTTTATTTTCTTATAATTATGTTCGTTTGTAAACGTAAATGTTATTTCAGTTTAGTTTTTTGAAGTACTTTTTGTTCTTTGTTTTTTATTTTCTTATAATTATGTTCGTTTGTAAACGTGAATGTTATTTCAGTTTAGTTTTTTGAAGTACTTTTTGTTTTTTAATTTAAATGTGTTTCTTTCATATATGTAATACCCCTATATTGCTGGAAAGCACATGGTACATTCCCCCATATCAGAGTGCAGAAATATAAAAAATAGAAAGAGAGATCCGATAATGGAATGTAGGTACCTAAAATGACAACTTCACTTTAAAAAATACATGGGCGGATCAAGCCTTCATAGAAAAATCGTGTATATTTACATGTTGAAGAAATTATTTAAAAATTGTTAAAAGCAAAAAATATTTATAAGCCAAAATATATGATGGTGTGGCTATGCTTTGTGTGCAAAAAAAAAACAGATAAAGAAGAACATCTTCATGCGTAAGTAGATATGTATATTCCAATTTTTTAAAAAGCTAATAAACACATTTTCCAAACCAGATTACCCAAACATGCAGAGCTTCTCAAATGTTCTCATAGGCCACTTTCATTTAGTTTGCTGTTTTCTTGGCCCCTTTTGTACTTGAACCGCCCCTGTAATTATTTGAATTTTCCGTCTATTTGACAATTTACAAGTTTACATTTATACTACTACAAGCTCAAAAATTTATGTAGTCTGTCTCGTTTTGGTTTCGTTTTCAAAACACATTACGAGCCTATCCCACCCGCAATATAGAAGTATTACATATATGTTTGAGACTCTTTGTTTCGAGAGAGCGCTGTCAAAATTCACATCTTTTATAACATTTACCTATATGCGAAATATCATAAGTATAGGTCAAGTATACTCAGAATTGTATGGGGGAAAAAAAATATCAAAAAGTAATGGTCCCTAGAAGCGTCCGAACCCCCAAAATTAATAAAAAAAATAGCCTATAACTCCTTCCAGACTATAACCTGTATGCGTTCCAAACTGTATCAAAATCCGTCTTGCCATTCTCACGTGATTAAGTAACAGAAGCAAACGTCTGGACATCACGACATCGCTACATTCACATTTATAATATTAGTATGATTATTGCCTACTGAAGAATTTACCAAATTCGAATATTTTAAAAATTTTGAAAAAGAATATTGAAAACTGGTTTTCAAAAATGTTCTTTTGAGGTATTCGTTGGTAACGTTAGGGGGCCTTTCAAGAATTCAATTTTGACAAATTGTGCCAGGATGAATGCAAATTGAAATGTTGATTTGATACCATATTGTAGGGTAATATCAAGGTTTTTCTGCAATCGCATTTTTACCGATAACTCGGAATCGATGAAACCTGGGGCCTTCCCCTTTCGTTTGATACCCATATTGTATGGCAAGTTTAAGGTTTTTGGGCAATCACATTTTCACCGATAACTCATCATCGATAAACTTATCGAAATCTATCGAAGTCCAAATGAAACCTGGAGCTATCCCCTTTCGTTTGATACCCATATTGTAATGTAATATAGAGGTTTTCGGGCAATCGCATTTTGACCGGTAACTCAGTTATCGATGAATTTGTCGAAATATATCGAAGTACAAATGAAACCTAGGGCCTTCCCCTTTCGTTTGATACCCATATTGTAGGGTAATTTTAAGGTTTTTGTGCAATAACATTTTCACCGATAACTCATTGACACCGATATTGTACGATCTTTCTATACCTATATGCGAAATATCATAAGTATAGGTTCAATATAGGTACTTAGAGTTATATGGAATAAAAAAATTTCGAAAAGTAACGGTCCCTAGAAGGGTCGGAGCCCCCAAAATAAAAAAAAAATAGCCTATAGCTCCTTCCAGACTTTAACCTGTAGGCGTGCCAAATTTCAACAAAATCCGTCTGGCCATTCTCACGTTTTTAGGGAACAAAAGCAAACGTCTGGACATGCAAACATCCAAACATCTAAACATCCAAACATCCAAACATCCGAACATCGCTACATTCACATTTATAATATTAGTAGGATTAACGTATCCGCAGACATAAACAAAAAAATTGGGAACAAATGAAGTTTAAATGCCATGAGTTGATAATGAAATATTGAATTTATTGAGAAATATGGATTGATAGGATCAAAAGCGCTATATAAACATGGGGGGGTCCTCTACTTAAAATTTCTGAAGTTCTTCTAACAAAATCAATAAATTTGTTTGTTGATAAATTTTGACTGGCTTGTTGTATTGACCTTCCGCCTGCATATTATTATCAGGGACACCGAACCGCATGTTTTGACGTAGCACTCACCACTTTTCATAACCTCTACACTTTGACCCCAAAGCTAAAGAGTTGACTATTTGGGTAAATTTTTTCGTTGCCTTAGTCAGGCCTTCGGCAAAATGCCATTTATTTTGACTCTATGGTGGTAACAAAGCCAAATAAATAGCAAATGAGATCGAAAACATTAGAGAGTATAACGAAGTCTCAAATCAACTAATTTTTGGCAGCTCTCGCTACTGCCCTCACATGTACGTGTGAAACACTTACGCTCTTGCCCAGCTCAGTGAGCCATGGGCCGCCTATCAATGCTTTAAAGTGAGTGATCACTACCATTATGTATCAAACCCTGGTACTTGATTCCGTCACACTCGACCTCTTCAACGATTGGTGGAACTGGTTGTTGCATTTTCTCGTTTCCATCAATCTTAGCGACGATATGTCCATATAAATTGAAATTATAACATTTCAATTAATTACCACCCCTATCATGCATTTCGACTTGGATCGAAATTTTCTCCGTTTGGCAACTTTGGTATCATGCGTTCCGTTTCCGTTCAGTTCAACTTCGAAACTTACAATTCTGCCTATCATGGACTTCGAGCGTAGCTCCGTTTTTCTCAGTTGCAATTTTGTTGACGGATAGCTGCTTGTTTTTTATTTTGCAAACAATATTAGATTAATTTCCGCGATATTTTGTTAAAACTCGTAAAATATAAGTAAAACTAGTATATAAAAGGGTAATCGTTTACGTGGGGTACCGAGCGCTAATACACAACCAAAAATGTTGAGATATGTATCAGGAGACCCGCTTTGGTCCCAGGAGCATGAATATAACGCCGCTGAACCAATATTTTTAGTAGTTTGCGAGATATTTGCAGTTAAAGTTCAGAATTTTCTGCCATTTTCATGTGGTTGTTGTAATCACATTACCATGTGAGAAAAGAGTGGCACGCGGAAGGACATCACCGTGGCGGTAGCCACGACTATGGCAACCACCCGGAGTTGGAATGGCGTAGCCCAGGGTTATTTTTTGAATTGATCGGGCCCCTAAGCCCGGGTCATTTTTCGGTTTTTCGCAAATATTTTCCAAAATAATGAAAATATTGGTTGAGCGGAATTACATATATTCATGCTCCTGGGACGGAAACGCGTCTTTTGATACCTCTCCCGACATTTTTGGACGCGTATTAGCGCTCGGTACCCCACGTAAACGATTACCATATAAAAGTTGTAAAACGCTCTCTTTATTTTGTTTTTGTGCTGTAATGATGTTTTTTGATATGTTTGCAGGGTAGTTGTTTGCGACCGGTGCCGACTGCTAATATTTGTCCAAAAATGTAGGAAGGGGTATCAAAAGACGCGTTTCGATGCCGGGAATGTGAATCCGCCTCCGGAGATATAATATTTTCAATATATTTGGAAGCGCATTAGCACTCGGCACCGGTTGTAAACAATTGCCGAAAATTGGACTAGCATTGAAAACACCAATCTAACAATTTTTCTAACACCATTAAAACTAAGGTAATGGCAGCCAAACGTGCACCGGCAGCCACTCCACACCACCAACACATACTCGGTAAACTCCTTTGTCAGTTCCGGGGCCGCCAATGTCTTCATCCAGCCAAAAGTACCATCTGCGGTCAGAGTTAATCCTGACATGTCTAATGCTTGCTCGGCGTATGTGTGTATCTGCGTGCCTGGTCGACGAAGCAGACTCTTCTAGCACCAACTCTATCGCAAATGCCAGCTACCTCCTACTGGCAACATGGTAACATCCACCAACAGTGTCCTCTTGCTTTTTGTTGGTCCTCCGACGTCTGCTATAATCAACCAATTGATCTATGTATAATATTTCACTAAATTTATAGCCCCTATTGCGGTTTACAACTCAACTTTACTTTAGTTGAAATTTTGCAATTTGGTATTAGCGATTACAACCCAACCTGTCAAAAGTTGTAATTTGGTTTTATGGATTACAACCCAACCTGTCAAAAATTGTTAGTTGAAATTGATAGTGTGACAACTTTTGTGTGGCATTACCATTTACAACCCTGTGCTAGTTTGGTTGTCTACAATATCGAAAATTGACAACTGCATAAAGAAAAATGGAGAGCGGGTTAGTAAATCTTTTAAAATTGTTTCAGACTAATATTTAATCGTGAGTTTTGTACAAATTTATAGAAAAAACAAGGTTACAACGAAGCAACAGTTTGAAAAACTTGTTGAATTAATGGAGAGGCATCCCGATACTGGACGAGGCAAGCCGCAATTTGGGTGCACCAAAAGCCAAACGAAGGCATTGTGGGAGTAATTTGCACTACAGCTCAATAGCTTAGGACCGCCAACAAGAACTGCGGCGGAGTGGGGACGAGTAAGTAGTAGTCATGGAACTAGGCCAATGCAATGAAAGTGCAATGATAATTTACAAATTAATCTTGCAGGTTTGGATACATTATAAGGCTAATCTAAAACGAAAGCTTGCCAACAACAACGCAAACCACCGTGCAACTGGTGGTGGTCCGTCGCAAGAGCAATCTCTGAATGCTCTAGAGGAAAGTGTAGCAGAGCTCATTCAGATCAGGCGTCAAGTTGCACCGACAGGTCAAGCTTTCGGAGTGCAGAATACACCCCCGGAGATCGATGACGATGAAATTAATATCATCAGTGCATCCACTTCCAGGCCTAGTGAGACCAATGCTTCGAATGAAGAAGAAGGTCCCACTTCGTCACTACCCCGGCGAACTCGCCGAAATAAAAATTTAGAAGCTGAGCGTCTAGAGCTGCTGACTATGCAGACAAACTTACAAAAGGAAGTGGTGAAAAAAATTGCCAGATTGGAGAAAACGATTTATAAAAATTTGGAGGTTAATAGAAAGGTACTTGAAATCAAGAGAAAGAAGTACTCTATCTATAAAAAAAGGCACAGGATGCTCATGAACTCCATGAGTTAAAAGTTGAGGTTGAAAAACTTAAAATTGCCAAATTGAGAGGCCATTCGGTCGTGTAATATTATAATATTTTTTTTTTACCTACTTTCAAAAAGGAATTTTTTTTTAGTTTTAAAACAAATGAAGTGATATTTTTTTTGACTATTAGAATATAAGACTGAATGAATCTAGGTTAAGTTAAATATTTAAGATCATATGAAGTGATATTTTAAACAAAACTTGTTTACATAAAAAATAAAAATGAATTAAGTACAAACACAAATAACTTATTACATATTTTTATTTATTGAAGAGATAACATAATGTAATTGCGAATTCTTCGGGCGGCATCATCACTTTCTCTTTCAGCAGTAGGGATCTCATTGCTTGTTTCCGCATTAGAATTTGATGGCAATTCCTCAGGAGCTTCCACTCGAAAGTGTTGGCAAATATTGTGCAAAGCGCAACAAGCATTCACAATTTGTGTAGCCTTTTCAGGTGAATAATGTAAGCAATGTAAAAGACAACGAAATCTGTTCTTGATTACTCCAATTGTCCGCTCTATAAGGTTTCGGGTCTTTGAATGTATGGTATTGTAGCGGGCTTGTGGTGAATCTGGTTCTGCCATGCGAAAAGGAGTCATTAAATACGTTTGCAGAGGGTAACCTGAATCGCCTTAAAGATTTTTTATAAAATAATTTGTTTTTGTAATAAATAAACAACAACTAGCCTTACCTAAGATCCAAGAGTGACTCTGCATGTTTCTTTGCAAACGCACTTTCAAATCGCTTTGATTAAAAACGAAAGAATCATGATTTGCGCCTGCGTACCTAGCATCAACATACCGGACGACCATTTTGTAATCACAAAGCTGAAACATATGTAATAATAATTTGCTTTTCAAGCAATTTTGCTCTTTCATTTTTACTTACAATCATGACGTTCAAGCTATAGTAACCTTTTCGGTTCAGATAAAGATGTTGCAGTTCTTTTCTTGGTGAAATGATGCGAACGTGAGTTCCATCAATACAGCCAACTACACCCGGGAATCCACTTTTTGTGTAAAATGCAGTTTTGGAAGCGGTTTGTTCTTCTTCAGGCATTTCTGTTGAAATCCACTTCGCACAAATACGCTGTTCAATAATATTTAGTACTTCCTTAACAACTATTGATACAGTAGGTTGTGCTAGTCCAACATTGAAATCATTTCCACTGCATTTTTGATAGCACCCATCAGCAAGGAACCGAAGAGTTGCACATAATTTCAATATAGGAGGTACAGCTGTTCCTCGTACGCGTTTAGGAAAATGATCCTTCATCTCGTCTAATAAGAAGCAAAATGCTTCCTTGTTCAAACGAAAATAACTAACGAATCTGTAAACAAACTGTATTAAAAGTGATTTCATTACAAATAAAATGTTTTCTTACTTGTTGCTAGGAAGTTCCAAAGGATTTGAGTGGTCGCGAAGCCCTTTTCGTATGCGCAGCACATCTGTTTTATCACCAACATTTTGATCGTTATAAAATAATTCAAAACTTATGTCCATTTTAAAATATATTTATAAAAATAAACACAATTTCACAATTATTTGTTGAATTGTATAGATTTGATTTTTCGTTACAAAATAATCAGCTGTTGAATTATCTGTCAAAATGTCTCTTTCTAGGTTGGCAACATCAATTCAACTTCAACTAAAAAAGGTTGTAGTCCATAATGCCAAAAAGGAGTTGAGTTGTTTTAAAGTTGAGTTGTCTTAAATACAACTCAACTCAGTTGAGTTGTAAACCGTAACAGGGCTTATTACATAATGCTCAATACATATGTAATTAGTTAATTTATGTAATTAAGTTAATGAATAATACAATTTCACTTTTATTTCAAAAGCACTAATTTGTGTATTTTTGCTTTGTTATGTTCCAGTTCCACATATTTCAAGGCAAACAGCTGATTTCGAAAGGTTTATAGCTCTTCCTCTTTTCGATTTCGGCGGAGCGTAGAACGGGAACGTAATTGAAATCCATGATAGGGGTGTACCCTTAGTTTCTGCTGATACCTGGCTGTTCTCCGATGAATTCCCACCCCTTGCACAGTTTCAAGTTGAGCAGTTACTTATCCTCATTTAACAATTCTCTCATTTAACAATTTTGTTTGTCTATTTTTTCTCCTACAATAAACTTACCGGTATTTTAAAGCAAACCACTATCGTGAATGGGTATACTAAATCGATTCATAACTATAGCATGCAGTTCGAAATTTACTTCCTACACGATAGCGCGTTGGTCGAATACTTGTTTTTTCTTGCGACAGTTAACGGAAGCAAAAGCTATAAAATGCCACGTGGACCAAAATGAGTCTGAGAAGGGCAAAATTCTGGCGTTTAGTGAACAAAATTTAAAAATATGTGAAATCGCTAAAAAAAAATTGTCGCAGTCGAAAAGTTGTGAGCAATTTTTTGTCAAATCCATCGGCATATGACATGAATGTGGAGATCCAAAAAGGAAGCTTTCCGATCGCGATAGATGCAAAATTCTACAAAAGGCCAGCAATTCCGCTCTGAGTTGCTCCAAACTGGCCTCACTTGTGCGGAAAAAAGTGCACGAACACGAGCAACATCTTCCAAGAAAAATTGGAAGCTATAGAGGCTTACAATGATTCATATACGGATCCGCACTCACTCAGGCAACTCTTCCAGCCCTAATACCAGGTAACATCAAAAATTACCAGCGAAGAATTCAGTGGACTGACGAAACACGCAGAGCATTCAACGACTTCAAAACAAAATTAGCAAATGCTGCTCTTCACGCACACCCATAAGCGAACGTACCACTCACGCTTGCAGTCGATGCGTCAGACACTTGCATCGATGCGTCAGACACTTGCATTGGCGTATTGAATCAGATAATAAACGACGAGGCGCAACCCCTCGAGTTTTTTTCACACAAACTGACGACATCTCAGTGTAACTTTAGTACGTACTCAAGAGAGCTGTACGCTATTTACAATATTTTGCCGATCAACTCGAAGGCAGGTGCTGTGTAATCTATACTGTCCACAAGCCAATCACGTTCGCATTCAAGCAGAAACCCGAGAGGGCAGAACCACGGCATCTTCGCTATCTGCATTGCATCAGCCAATTCACGACCGATATACGTTATGTAAAGGGAGAAGAAAATATCGTGCCTGATTTTCTCTCACGCGTCAATGAACTGCAGCAAGACTACGATGTGGACTACGATGCTATTGCCAAGGAGCACGAAAACGACAGCGAGCTCAGGTCTATACTTCAGGAGAACAACCCAAGCATAACGCTGATGAAAATGCCAGTGGTCAACTCTACAGAACAAATCTATTGTCACCTAACAAATAACAAGTGCAAACCATACGTACCAAAGCCTTACCGTAAAACAATTTTCAAGGCGGTACACAACAGGCATCCGATCCACCACTCGTCTTGTTTTGGCCTAGGACGTTCCGATCTGGGCAAAGCGTTGCATACCTTGTCAAAAATCGAAAATCCAACGAGCGATACGACTTAGCGGAATCTCGTTTCGACCATATTAACATCGATATAGTAGGCCCATTGCGACTTCTAACGATTACTGATACCTACTCACGATCGTCGACAGATTTACACGATGGCCAGAAGCGACACCGATCAAAAACATTACGACCGAAACCATCGCCACCACACTCATAGAAACATGGATCGCACGGTGCGGCAGTAACGAACCCCCAAGGCACATCGCACCTGTTCGACGACACATCAGCAACATCATCGTCGTTGGGCCCATCGTAGACGCTGAAGGTAAATTTAGAATCTGTTCCCTTGCTGTATTTAGGTATGTACATACATATATATACTTAGGCCAGCGGTGTGTTACGGGTGTGCCAATTAGGCGTACATTTCATATTTACATACATATATACATACATGGATACCTGGGCAAAAATTAACAATTTCATTTGGCAAATAAAACAATGCCTTATAGTAAAATCCGTAAGTTTTCTCTTTGTAGTTCCCCTAGTAGGCATAGTTTCTAAAAACCTTACGTAAGTGGAAATATATGAATTTGTTCGTCGAACAAGTAATGAAATCAGACTTTATTCACGCACCTTGTAATTAATAACATAATGAAACTAACCGCCCAATTCTGTGTTCTTGATAAATAATAAAGAAAAAAATATTTTTATCAAGGGTTTTTGAATTTTGCGTCAAAGCCAAATTTTATTTTATTCAAATTAATTTTTTTTACTGAATATTTATCAAGATTGACAAATTTGTCAAGAGCACAGAATCGCCTTGTAAGTCATAATAAGAACGTAAATGAAGAATTTGAAAGTTTCAAGAATTAATTATATTATTCACGCATTTATCAATAAGGTAATGATTAGACGTATTTGAGAAAATTGTTAATTTAAGAGTCAAAGAACTTTGAAATTTAACATATTAGAATTAAACAATCTTGTTGTATAGAATATTGAAATATGATGGTAAAATGTAGAACTATGCTATGGTAAGTACATATGTAAAGGATTAAAAAATTAGGTTAATTGTAAAATTGCGAACCACAGGCAGGGCGGGTTCAGAGCGAGGGAGAATGGACATCTTCTGATTCCCTCAAAAACGAAACTGTTGCTGGCGTCGAGGCCTGAGATTTCGGCATTCGGCCACTGATGTAGATGACCCTGTATTATCTTCGGCTCCGTTCCCAAGCTTTAATTTTCGCTTGGGTGGCTTCATAAAGCCATCAGGAACTAAAACTAAGTCCTTTAAAAACCTACGAATCCCCCATGACCGTAAGGCGTTGCAACGGTTTCTCGGACTGACGTCGTATTTCAGACGGTTTCTCCTTCAAGATTTCGACTACATCGATAAAACATCGAAGAGTGCGAAAATGAGGCATGCCGGCGTTAAGTAGAGTATTCCGTCTTACATTGGAAGAGGGCTTGATCCATCGGCTACCACAATCCCAGTAGAGCGACTAGTGGACAAAGGCGGTGTGAAAGGTTTTGGAGAAAGATGAGTACGACACTGCATAAAGATACCGTCAAGAAACTTGTTGCCCCATCGCTAATAAAAGTTGATATCATTAAGACATTTTTCCGCTAAGAAGACGCGATAGAGAAGAACCACTATATCACGGAGCTGGCCTCAAAGGCGGCGAAGGAGGTGTAGAACTGCATCTGCCGAGTTGTTACCGAAAGCAAGCGAGGTAGGCAGTAAGCTCTCTTGAATCCTATCAACAAAGAGCTCTTGGGGACATACTACATTGATCACGTCGGTGGTGGACACGTTTTCCAAGTTCGTGTGGCTCTATTCAGCCAAGAGCACGGGAGTTAGGGATGTATTAGATTGAATGCGAAAACAGGCAGCAATTTTCGAAAACCCAGCTAGATTCATTAATGGCAGTGGTTCAACTTTCACTTCACATCCCTTTGCCAACTACTGTACGAAAGAGCTTATTATGGATTTGATGCATAAGGTAACTGTACTAATGATATCGAAGTTGTACCAGGAGAATCCAAGTCAATGGTAGCGTTACGTGGAACGACTGCAGCGGTATGTGAATAATAAGCATCCAAGGAGTACTAAGTTCGCCCAGTTTCGAAAATTCAAAATTGTAATAAAGTTTTTACTTTATATTTAAATCGGTTTATTTAATTTCATCGGAAAAGTAAAACCCACATTGTATATTTAAGGGTGTTTGCATATAAAATAAAGATATCAATCGAACATTACTTTTTTTATACTCAAACGGTGCGTGTTCTTCACTTGCTCACTATAATGATTGTATGTACGTACCTACATATTTACGCTGCACGAACATTTTTTTGAAATACAAAACATGCTAACGCATCCCGTACGAAAGGGCACGGGTCCTTTTGTAATTCCATATTACCCACTTATACTCTAATATAAATAGTTTTTGTAATCTTGTGAGTATCGAAAACAGCTAGACCTTTGAGACGCTCTTGTTCCATCAAGAATATTGAAATTTTTCTCAAGGTTGAAAATGAAAGTTGGTTCTGTAGCCCGTTTCTGTATCCCATCGATAAAATTTTTATCGCAAAGTGCAACCCTGTTTTGTAGTTATCGCTAAGCAGTGTTTTATATAAGCGTGGTAGAAATGTATTTTCCTTACGGCGATCGATAAAGTTAACGCAGCCTATAGTGGCAGTGATAACAAGCGTAAATTCCAAAATGATTGCATTGTGTGCAAATTTTTAATGTTATTAATATTAACTAAAAAAATAATTAGTTCTTAGAAAAATATAAAAACAAAAATAAAATATAAAAAAAATGTTGAAACAACTACTAGGCTATTAGACAATTGCCTATGTTCTATTTGGCACCTAAGCCTTGTGGCCTATCATTTTATAATGTTTGCATTACACACCACGAACATATCGTAAGGTGAATTTTGTTCATACAGAAACACGTTTCATAACGAAATCGTTACGAGCCATGCGATAAAAACTCATTAGTTATTATAACGCCAAGTTACAGAAACGGGCTACTGGACTTTTTTGTTATCAAAGCCTATTTATGTATAGTATGTTAAGTTAGTATACATAACTCATTGTCTCGTCTCTAAAAATTTGTTCAATAATAAATAAACTTACGCAGTCCGTTGCAGTTTTATTACTAATTTCTTTTTTCCTATCCGAGTTAGAGTCATAACTTAATAAAAACATAGTGTTATTAGATATTTTATTTGCCGTATATCTAGTATACCGATTTTTATTGGAAACACAAATTTTATATTTAAGCCCAATTTGTTGGTCAGTGATAAAATCCTGTTTCAGACTTAATTTATTATAACGTATACATATGTAGAATTTAGGCAAATCCAAACCCTTCCGAGCACTCATGAATCGCTTTTAGTAGGCTGCTACGTAGTTTTTCATATGATTTATACATTGGCAGATCCAATTGGTTAAAGCTGCAAAATATAAGGTAATACAATTTTATCAGAATTTAGAGAACATCCAAAATAATACATATGTATGTAATTATTTGTAATTCGACTTTCATTAAAATAACAGAAAATTCCAAAACAAAATTTAAAAAAATTATTTCGTAATAATTACTATTGAAAATTATTTTTTTAAGTCATCAATAATTATTGTTGAAATATTAATTTTTTTTTTTAGTTTCAAAGGGATTTATCAGCTGCTCCGACAGAAAAATGCTATAAGCTACTACGACGTTTTCGTTGTTAGTGCTGCCTGGAAACCAATTTACGTATATTGCTTGATTAGATAGAAAATTACCCACCACTAGCCGTCCTACCAGAATTTTATGAAAGCGGCTCATAAATAATAAAATATAAATTATGTTCCAGCTTGTGTATTTATTTTTTATGTAAATAAATCTGAATGTGAGATAGTGATGCCAATCGAATATTCGGGAGAATTTCGTGACCCCGTCGAAATAGCTGATAGCATTTTCCTGCCGAGCCCCGCCGGGAGCTCCGCCGTAATAGCTAATAGATCTCAAAGTTTTTTTTTTGAGACTTTTAAAATAAAATTTTTTTGATAATTATTATAAAACAATTTTTATTATTCTTTTAATTTTTTTTGTCGCAAAATAACAGGTATTTACAATCGCATGGTCGATTAAGTCCAATAAGCTGCAGCTTGAAATAGAACATGGTCCAGATTCGCCTTTGTGAAGGTGAACACCAAAGAAAACGTGTCTATTACATGTGGCGCCAAACCTAATATGAATATTGATACTGAGAGTAGAACATTTTCAATCTGTACAAGCCATTCTGTTTTTTCATCACACTCTACGCCTTCTTCTACTATTGCCGAATTAGGGTGTCGATAGGAAAACTTAGAAAAACCCAGGCTTTAATTCGATGCGCTATGCTCATGTAGCTCCTCGTTAAATTCGGCACTCGCTGTTGGAATCACGGGTAGAACCATAAATATTCCAAAGAACTTTTCTCTCGCTTCAACAGGGCGACACTTCAACAGCTAGACAACGTAGCGCAGTGCCACGACGACAAGTTGTTTCTCTAATCAAAAACGAAATAATTTAATGGCAGAAAAACAACAAATAACCAAAGGGAATAAATTGAAGTAGAGACAAATGCATCATAGCTCAGTTGTTAAAGTATTGTAACTGCGGCTTTGGTTGAGTTCTTCTCTTCTAATGAAATTACTCTTCATTTCATAGTCACATTATTTTTAAAAGTATTTACTGGTAGAGTAAATGAACAAACCTATTATAGTCCAGGCGACAAGGATTTAATACGGAATTGACAATAGGTGTTTATCTAACTTTCCTACAACTGGACATGAACGGGTAAAAAAATAATCCAAATATGTGCAGAGCCAAAGAACGTAAATGTACAAAGAAGGTCCAACAGCGAATGCGATAGAAACTGTCAAATCGATGGTAGGTAATTCACCACTGTACCTACGTTTAAATTTCTTTAATTTACCGTGTTTTAATTAAATATTTACACAAAAATTGTAGTTGGAGTTACGAAAACGTCTAAATGTTTATTTTGTTTAAAAATAAAAGTGGTGCAGTGAAATAACTCCCAAATGAAATAACTCCCATGAAATAACTCCCAATGAAATAAGTCCCAATAAAAATGAAATAATTCCCAACTTTAATAAATGAAATAACTCCCAAAGAAGGAAATGAAATAACTCCCAATATTTGGTAGTTATTTCACAATGAAACCACAAGTCCCCAAAAAAATGAAATAACTCCCAAATGAAATAAGTCCCAAAAAAATGAAATAACTCCCAAATGAAATAAGTCCCAAAAAAAATGAAATAAATCCCAAATCAAAATTTGAAATGGTATATTTTTACAACATAATCAGTTACAATGAAATTTGAAAAATACAGGAAGTTAATATGTACATAGATATGTGAATGTAACAATTACATGAAAACCTGAATAGTACATTGGGCTCAACCTCCAAACAAATTACGCACCCAAAAAGCGAATTAATGTCAGTGACATTAAGACGCATGACCAAAAACGAATTAAAGTCAGTGCCCTTAATTCGTTTAATATTTTGACTTTAGTTCGCTTTGGACATGCGAATTAATGTCATTGAGGCAAAATTTGACTTAGGTCAGATCTTCAATTCGGGGCGTGATCGATGGTATTTATGTGCAGAACTCCTTTCCGCATTGGCGGCCTGCGGCCGCGCTTCAAAAAATAACCCTGGGCTACGCCATTCCAACTCCGGGTGTGTGCCATAGCCGTGGCTACCGCCACGGTGATGTCCTTCCGCGTGCCACGTTTCCCACTTTTTTACTTTTTTGGCTCAGCGTAATGTGCCATTACAACAACCACATGAAAATGACAGAAAATTGTGAACTTTAACTGGAAATAACTTTTGAACTGTTGAAAAAAATCTCATTTCAGATTCTAAATCTAGACATGGGTAATCGTTTACGTGGGGTACCGAGCGCTAATACACAACCAAAAATGTTGAGACGCGCTTTGGTCCCAGGAGCATGAATATAACTCCGCTGAACCAATATTTTTAGTAGTTTGCGAGATATTTGCAGTTAAAGTCATGTTCATGTGGTTATTGTAATCACATTACCCTGTGAGAAAAGAGTGGCACGCGGAAGGACATCACCGTGGCGGTAGCCACGGCTATGGCAACCACCCGGAGTTGGAATGGCGTAGCCCAGGGTTATTTTTTGAAGCGCGGCCGAAGGCCGCCAATGCGGAAAGGAGTTCTGCACATAAATACCATTGATCACGCCCCGAATCGAGGATCTGACCTAAGCCAATCTCAGATTCATTTTTTAAATTCCAGATTCTTGATATAATGATCATAAGTCGAAGGTGATAATGAAAAATGAAAATTTGGAATATAAAAAAAATGTACTGACTTTAGTTCGCTTTCGTACTGCGAATGAATGTCAATGACGTTAGTTCGCTAAAAATATTCCCCAACAAAAATGAAATAACTCCCATTAAAAATGAAATAACTCCCAATGCCTGGATTACAAGCAATGAAGTAAGTCCCAAAAAATGAAATAACTCCCAATTTCCAAAAATTATGAAATAACTCCCAAAGATATTTTATTGGGGATTATTTCATTTGGGAGTTATTTCATTATGAAATAATTCCCAGTTAAAATTATGAAATAAGTCCCAATGAATTGGGAGCTATTTCATAATGAAATAAGTCCCAACTTGCATGGAAAATATTTGGGAGTTATTTCATTTTTTTGTTGGGAGTTATTTCATTTGGGAGTTATTTCACTGCACCAATAAAAGTGCGAATAGCTTTTAAACTCGCGATTTGAACGCACATTTCCCCAGTGGTGAATAACCTAACCTTCAATTGATGGTTTAATTTATTTATTTAAATTATTATTAAACTTTAATGTTTCCCACTATTCGTTGCGTTGCACCTTCTTTGTGTTTTACGTTCTTTGGCAGAGCATACTTTTTTGCAGCTATTTAAACTGCTTTTTTTTCTTTTTTTTAATTCTTTCGGTAGGGGTAATATCTGACAAAAAATGTTCTTCCACAGTTTGTAGTGTCGATAATACATATACATATGTCAAAAATTCATTGGGAGTTAGTGCCAAAAAATACGTCAAAATTAAAAAAAATTAAAAAGTTTTTAAATAATTATACTTTCCGCGTGGAAAACATGTCATTTTTTCAAATGAACAGAACACTATATGTATTTTCAAAGGGTCATCATTTCCCTAACCTAAACCGTTGAGAGTTTTTAAATAGGCTGAAAAGTTGTTTTAAATGAATTTTTTAATCCAAAAAAACTGAAAAAAGTGTTTTTTGACCATAAAACAAGATTTTGGGGGTGTTAGGAACGGTGTTTCGTGTATAATTCGACCATATGAACAATCTCTACTACGTCGCTTTAAAAGTAAATTCACTTTTATTTTGGAGCGCCGTGTAATTATTATGAGCAATTTTTAATTTTTCTATTGCAAAGTAATAGTTTTCCAAGACTCGAAAAAATATTTATTGACGTGAAATAATTATTTTGGAACTTTTATGAAAATTTCTTATTCTTATTTCAATTTAGTTTGAAAAAAGAAAAAATTTAATTGCAGCACTTTAAAAAGTAAATCTCGACATTTACACATCGTTACACTAATATGAAAAGGCCCTAACGGAATTGGATACTTAACATATACATATATAACATATAGCGTGTTTGTTATAAAGTGTACTTTCGCATAGATAAGATTTAAGAAAGTGAATACTTTAAGTGGTGACAAAAGAGAAATAAGGTCAACAAAAATTGGGTAGTCATTGACTTTATTTCCTAATTCACAGCGTGTACAAATTTTAGCTTTACAACAACATCGAGCCCTATGCACAAAAAAGACGTAAGAGCCATGATTTTCGATTTCAGCTTTTTGATGAAAATCCATAATGTATCATCACACGCATAACATCCCAAAGTCTTTTCCCTATCAAATGTACCGTTATGAGCAAAAGCAATTTTGACGTAACTACATGTGCTTTGCATGTTGGTAAACCTAGGGTGTTTTTTTTAGGGGTATAGAACTTCGAATTGAAATAAAACACAAGAAAATCGTTTTAAGGTCCATCAATTTGATTTCGGGCATGTGGCCGCCGCGGCTGGCTCGAATAAAGCCAATTCTACAGGTCCAATTTTCAACCACTTTTTCGAGCATATGGGGCCGTATGTCGGCAATAACGCCACGAATGTTGGCTTCCAATTCCCCTAACGTTTCTGGTTTGTTGGTGTAGACGAGCGACTTCACATATCCCCAAAGAAAATAATCCAATGGTGTCAAATCACACGACCTTGGTGGCCAATTGACAGGTCCATTCCGCGAAATTATGCGCTCATCGAATGTTTCCTTCAATAAATCGATTGTGACGTGCGCTGTGTGGCATGTAGCGCCGTCTTGTTGGAACCACAACTCATCCACATTCATGCCATCCAATTCGGGAACAAAATAGTCGGTTATCATGGCTCTATACCGGTCTCCATTAACGGTAGCTGCCTCTCCAGCATTATTGCGGAAGAAGTATGGCCCAATGACTCCACCAGCCCATAGAGCACACCAAACAGTCAGTTTTTGTGGATGTAATGGCGTTTCAAGGGTCTCATGTGGATTCTCTTCACTCCAAATGCGGCAATTTTGATTGTTGACGTAGCCATTCAACCAAAAATGAGCCTCATCACTGAACAAAATTTTGCGATGAAAATCAGCATCGAGATCAATCTCATTTTCGGCCCATACACCAAAATCACGACGCATTGCATGGTCTCGCGGCTTTAATTCTTGCACAAGCTGGATCTTGTAAGGTCGCAAGCCTAGTGCAAGTAGTGCTCTTAAATAAACTACATTCTTCGTTTTATTCTTATTTGCTGTATATACGGTGGCGCGAACTAACGTCAGTGGAATTAACGTCAGTGAGTGTACGCAGAGTGGTGTACTACGAAGAAGGACTTGGCATAATGTAGCCCAGGGTTGTTTTTTGAATTAAATTTAAAATTTTGCACATACGCGGTTTTGCACGAACAACAACAGTGGTACCATCTTATAATGTACCAGCGATTCCAGATGATGCGAGCTCCAAAGCTATATTATTTTTTGACCTAATTGTTGCCAAAATCAAGAAATTAAAAATGTTTTTCCCGTACCTCCCGGTGCGTCTAAAAAGAACAGTCCTCCACAACTGTTTACTTTTTCAATAACCGTATCATACACATGCCTTTGTTGTTGATTAAGTTTTGGCAAATTTGTCGTTATTAATATATCGAGTTCATTTCGATCATACTTTCTTTCACGAACCAATTCTTGGTTAAATGCATCATGTATTGCTCGATTTGGTGCATTCAAACAGAATTGTGCCAATGTTTTATTTCCGATTAACAAAGTCATATCTTCAATTAAATGTATAAATGGAAAGACCGCTAAAACTCACCTTGAGCATAACGAATTTCTTGAACCTTACAGATATATATTTCCTAGTGCATATTGTGAACTGCATATTTTTCTATCTCCGAACACACATTTTAGGCATTTGGTTCACATTTTGGGATATATCTCGTAAACGGGTTGAGATATCGCACTAAAATGGACATCATTCTAAAAGACTCGTCAGTAGCTTCAACATCTATATTTTTGAAGGTCAATCGGGGTCAAATTTTAGTGGATATCTCAAGACCCCAATGACCTACATATATATTTCAAATGCATCCTTATATGTTGATTAGACCTCGATTGAGGCAACGGTGCAAAGTGAGACTTGTTTTATGCAGTGCTTTCTGTGTGACGTACGGAAACATTTAAAGTGATGCGCCGCCATCTTGGGGAAAATGATAAAAAACCTCTTCATTGCAAAGCTCATTTGCATTTTGTCATCGATTTCACCAAACCTTCAATACAACCACCACAAAAGATAAACGCACCTCATATATAAATTGCAAAAATATCTCTTCAAACACTCCGTACCAACGAACACACATTTTAGGTTCTTTTTTATACATATATATATAGATTGGCGGCCACCGTGGTGTGGTAGTGTTGTCGGCCTACCACACCGAAGGTCCGGGTTCAAGCCCTAGTACAGGTTACATCAAAAAGTGGTTTGAAAAAGTTTTCAAACGGGGTCGCCCCTCGGCAGTGGTTTGGCAAACTCTCCGAGTGTATTTCTGCCATGAAAGGCTTTCTCAGCAAAAATTCATCTGCTTTGTAGATGCCGTTCGGAGTCGGCGAAAAACCGTAGGTCCCGCCAATTTGTAGGAAAAAATTTCAAAAGCGGCACACCACAAATTGGAAGAGAAGCTTGGCGCAAAATCTCCTAGGAGGTTGATGATATAACTGTTGTATATCGCGCCATATATATATATATATATATATATAGATTGCAACCATATGTTGACTTAGCATATTTTAGAAATATACATTTTAGTTTGTATGTATTAGTAATATATCTATTTGTATATGTTTTAGTTCGTAAATAAGTTGTAAGTATTAGTGTAAGAATTTTGTATAAAGGGAAAGTAAATTCAATAACAATCAATTGGATTCATACGCTATTCATCAGCGTTTTATTCCTCTTACATGGCGATCCTCCCACACTAAGCACAAATTTGCTCAAAAAGCAAAATGCTTTAGACAGAAGATCGTTCTTCTTATTAAATAATAATTTGCTAAAAATAAAAAAGATTGGCCAAGCGCCACAACAGTTGAGCAAACACGCGTTATTGGACGGCAATACACCCAGCTATTCAGG